>OY757907.1:137192753-137440253 GCA_963585895.1 Sepioteuthis lessoniana | reverse complement strand
TATTCATTCACGAATAATTTCTTGTCCTGATGGAATTACTCCCAACTCCGGTTTAACTGGACTAAGTATTCTATATATATATATATATATACTGTTATCCACAGAGAGACTGTTTCGTTGTATCACAATGCGGGACGCTTCAAGTTGGGATCAAAACCTGCCTAACTTTACACTAGACTCAGTATCTTACCGCTCCTCGGCCATTTCGACGATTTCCGTCAGCTATATATATATATATATGTATATATATATATATTCATATGTATGTATGTATGTGTGTGTGTGTGTCTACCTTGTCCTAAGTAGAGCGATCGTAGTCGAGGTTGACCTAAAGGCTCAATAGTTACTACACAAAGGTGTAGGGGAAGGTGCTACTCTTTTCCCTGGATTTTTCCACTTACCCTTGATCTGTATCTTATAATGTTGAATGTTAAGCAAGGAGGCATCAGGTATCATTTCTTGAGTCCTTGGTATGACTCGACCTGGGATTGAACCTCGGTCAACCGGGCCATTGATGAACACACAAACCATTATGCCAAATAAGGCTTAAGGTATTCATTAGTAAGAACGCTATAACTTTACTTTTGGATTATTATCCTTGGAAAAAGGCATGAACCCTCTTCCCCTCAGCTATGGGTTAAATAGTACCTCAACTGTTTTTTTACAAGGACGCCTTTGACATTAAATAACCCATGAAGTTTGACAAACCATTAAACAAAGAAACCAGTAAATTGTGTTTCTAATGCATCGTAACTGAAGCTGTATTTATCAAGATAGATATAAACAATGAACGAAACATTAATTTTCTTTAAAATTGTCTCCACGTCTTTCATCACATTTATTCCTGTGAATTTTCCTTCGGTCCAAATGCATTTGAAACTCTTCTATTGATCTTCTGTGACCCTGTACTGATGTCTTAAATTTTTTCGAGTCCTCACTTCTAAGCCTATCAGTATTATTCTATGGCTGCACCACCTGGAATTTAACAAAGCGCTTGGATAAAAAGCTAGAACAGAATTACACAAGGATACTGTGTGCTGTTTTGAACAAATGCTGGAAGGAGCACCACACAAAACAGTAGCTGTACGGTCACTTACCTCCCATCTCACAAACCATCCAAGTAAGACAAACAAGGCATGCAGGAAACTGCTAGATAAAAAGGACGAATTCATGTACACACCAGTGTTGGCCGACCAGCAAAAACTTACATCAGCTCTGTGTGGACACTAGATGCCGGTTAGTGGACCTTATTGAAGCGATGGGCGAGAGGAAGTCAAGGGAATTCGTGCTAACTGTAGTCTGATTATATATATATATATGCTTAGTGGGTAGAATGTTCGCCATTGGCCCGGGAGACCAGGGTTCAATCCCAGATCGAGTCATACCAAAAACTTAAAAAATCGTTCTTGATGCGGCCTTGCTTAACTCTCAGCATTATAAGATAGGGATCAAAGGTTAAGTGGAGCAATCCAGGGAAAGCGGTAGCACCCTCCTCTATACCCCGCTATATTTGCAATTGAAAAGCTACCCTTCGGGCTCCTCTCGACTACCGTCGCCAACCTTATTTCTATATTTTAGTATCTGCCTATATTTTCATATTAAGTGCCCATCCATCTTGAATTGGCCATCTGTTTATCTAATGTGTAAGTCAAAAGAAATATATATATATATATATATATATATATATATATATATATATATATATAGCTCTTCATTTATGAATTGAGCTCTTGGCAGCCGTTAAGCGGATGTATGTAAACAATAGTAATTGTGATTCATAACCGTTTAAAATTTACTTCGCTGCTACTGGTTCCTCGTGGCTGATGGGTAGAGGCTAGGATTGGCGTTTGAGTCAACCGGGTTTCGATCTCAGCTACGGGAAACTAGTATGTCTAGCCACACTGATGAATTCTGATAGAACGAAACAGGTTTGTCTGTGGATGACTATATATATATATATAAAGAGAAACATTTCAAATGCTGATTTTCGATGCCTTTACTGTTCTATACTTGACAGATTGAAGCAATTGGTTCTTCTTACCAAATGGTCTCCCGCCCTGTTGACTGGGTCTGTAGAATACGCCGACTGCACCTCTGCAGAGAGGTAAGACGCCCCCCTCCCAGACGTGTATCCTAGATATGACACCAAACCATCAGATGGGGAAGCTCGAGAGCTTTGGGGTTTACAGAGTACTCTTTCACTGCCATTACTCCCAGGTCCACTCTGATCTGGGCTAGAAATACCTGTTTGGGTGCCCTTCATGAAACGTTCGCTCATTTACTTGGAACCGTTTAATTATGTTCAAACGAATGAATAATATTGAATAATATAGTTAGCATTAAATAACAATACTTAAAACCATTTAACTGCATGCAAATAGAACTATTAGGGTTAGTTTTAGTTAAAACCATATAACTATGTGCAAACAAATGAGCATTATATCTAATATGCATAAATTTGGCATTAAATAACCTACAAGGTTTGATATGCCATAAGAAACCACTAAAAGGTCTTGTGCCAGACTAATATCTGCCATGCTCTGTTTGTTTTGCAGAACAATTCGCTCATGTAGTAATTTACAAAGTTTTTGCTTAGATGTGGCACAAGGCCGTGTGAATGGGGCACCTAATGAGACTCGAACTCACTCGGGGAGGTTTGCTAGTCGAGCTTGCAAACCACTAAACAATTAAACCATTAACTATCTTGTAGTCAATGTTAATATACTTATTGGTGCTTGTGATCGGTGTTCAAACCTTAGTAAAAGACAAGATTTCGAATACTCATTTTCAAAGCTGACAAGTCCTATTTACTTGACAGACTAGTGCAGTACCACGTTTTTTCCTGAACAGGTTTTGTCTCAAAATAAGTTATGATTAATATCAATATATCTATCTGTCTATGTGCATGTATATCTAGTTGACGATTGACTCTAGGCTGAGGTTAAGATTTCAAATACTCATTAACAAAGCCATTCGAGAAATGACCTTGTAAAATTTATTTACCCCTGCTAAGCAGTGATTTTTTTAAAAAAAATCTACGTTCTCAAATGATCAATCTCTCCATACCTTTTTTTTTTTTTTTTTGATATACCGATAATGAAAGACATAACATCTGTCATTATCGTGAGCATGCTATTTGTTTCATCATTATTCATCAATACAACTAACAAAGGCTTTCGAGTGTTTCTTTCCGCATTACTTCGCTACTCATTTCACATTCGTTTTATTTATTTTTCTTAAGTCATATTCTTTTGCAAGACTTTTGTTCAAGAAAAAATATGTCATTTCTAGATATAAGAATATTCATCGAAATAACACCACAATCAACTTCACTTCCTGGTTTAAAAATCAGTACATCTAACACCATCATCTTACTTGTTTGTATGAATTTACCCAACCCCTCCAACACGGACAGCATGTGACACGAGGTCAGTTTTTAAGCGGAGTAAAACTGGTTTGAATTCAGAGTTCTCCTTCTCCTAGACTGAATGCCTAACCAAGGCTAGATAACCCAGTCTGCCCCATTATCTACTCGTAGCTGGATGAGTGGGGGGGGGGGAGATGGATGAATGCCACTCCCAAAGGCAGTGGCACAAATTGTAATACGAATAGCCTCTTCTGAGATTTAAACTCAGGTCTCTGATTTCATTTTCTACAACGATAATCGTTACACCAAATACGCATCCATACCTTTTTGCTCATATATATATATATATATATATATATATATATATATATATATATAGGGGGGGCGGGTCCATTCCAAAATTTTTCAGGAGCTAAAGAAAAATTTTAATTTCGTATGATAAGTGAAATTTTCGGTGAGACTCGGAATTGCTGGATAACATGACAAGTCAACAAGCCATTCAAATTCTTTTAATTTTTAGCAAGTACATACACAGAATCATATACATGTTTAAAACATACACACATATATTGAACGCGTTGTGTGTATTATATATTTGTGTGCGTAGTTATTTTCATAGAAAGCACAGATACTTCACTTCGATCTTAAGTCGAATGCTGAGATACATATTTTTATCTCTACTTGAATAATCATGCCATTTTTTTGTCGGTACTAAGCTTAGAATAGTCAGTGTTCAAATCAAGCGAAATTCATAATTTGGAATGCCGATTTTCCAAGAAGGTTCTCTTCGCATAGACGATTCATGACGCTTTATCTTGTACTACCTTTTCTGGCTTTGGAATGAATTAAACTAAACTTAATGTGTGTGTTTGTGCTCTGCGAGATAGACAGACTGATCAAAAGAATAGGCGTATAATAAGAGAAAGAGATCAAAAGATAATATTGAGAGAGACAGACAGACAGAAACAGAGATTAATTCGGATTTTGTGAAATCATTTATACATTAAAAATTAAACTGATTTTTGGAAGAAGAAAAAAGTTATTTGTTCAAATGTGAAAAGAAAATCACTTCCATTTCTACTTATCAACTATATGGGAAAAGTAAATAAATTAATAGATGAATAAAAATAAAATCATTTTGTTATTTATTGATGGCGAAAAAAAATCTGTTAATATAAAGTTTTTGTTGATAAATAACTTAGTCCTTCAAATGACTAAACGTATCAGTGAAAGGAAGAAAGATTTTATTGTGTCTATTATTTTAAAAAGGATGACTTCTCCGTATCGCCACTTCGTTTATCATTTCTTTTTTTGTACAAATCTTTTCTTTATGTAACAAATAATGAATTTTGTTTTTGTTGTTTGTTTTTTAATAAATGCTACAAGTTGATATGACACAATGGGGACTTGATAAGAAGTTGCGATACTTCTGGAACTTTTTTCTTGTCTATTATACTTAGTATTAACAATAGAATAAAAAGAAATAAAATTGTGACCAGACCGAAGCGAGTCTTCTTGTCAATCACGATGTTTAGGGCGGAGACAATGAATGGCAAGCTCCGCCCACTCCCTCCAGTGCACTTACCAAGCTGTCAAACGATAGAGAGGAAAAAGGACGGGCCGAACATGAGGCCTAGTCGTTTAAAGAACAACCTAGGCTTCTAAGTACGACCTGAAGGGGGAAAAGAAAGTAGGGGAAAAAGGCTCCCTCCCCAACAAAACAAACGGATCGATTTATTGATAGACATCACACGTCACGGATTATTGGAGTTTACATTTTGTCAAACTTCGTAAGAGAAAGAGATATGCAAACACACAGACACATCGCACGACGAACTGACACTCTGAAAAAAAGTTGTCAATTTGATTTGTTTTTAAACATTTTCCCCAGATAAAAAAAAAAGAAAGAGGTCTTAAAAATCAGCATCAAAGAAGATAATCAATTTCTTTAATCTACGAAAAAATAATTTAATCTTGTCAACAAGGGAAAAAAAAGAAAGAAAAATCCTCTGTAGAATGTTATATGTAAACTACTTTTTTTTAATTAATGATTTTTTTAAGTAAAGGATATGTGTATTAATAAATGAATATTTTTTTTTTACAAAAATTATTTAACTAGTTCATCTCTGTGTAATATCAAAATATTTTTTAGTTTTAAAGAATTAAATTAGTTTCCATTTTTTTCCTTTATAAACAGACGAAAACAATGGTAAAAAAAATCAAATACTACATTTTAACAAACAAATATTATTTGTAAATTATAGAATACTTTTTAAAGTGTAATCTTATAAAATAAAAAAATTAGGGAACGATTATTGTCGAAGAAAAGAAATCAAGAAAAACCCAGGGAGAAAAAAAGAGAAGTGAACGAACTCTCCATGTGTAAAATTCATGTTTTATATACTAACATAATCGACTCTATTCGAACTAATTCTACTGCTGCTGCTGATGCTACAACCACGACGACGACGACAGTTCTTGTCCCTCTCTCTCCAGTCAGCTAAGGTCTTAGAAGCTTGTTTCGAGCAGAAAAGCAAGCGAGGAGATATACACACGCACGTACTAGCACTGAAAAATATCTCCAGTCTCTGTATATCACACGCTAGGGTAAAAACCTGCGTCAGTTCCCCCTCCCCCTAAAACAAAACACGCACTCACACATTTAACAACTAATCAGTCTTGTTACTTTTAACTGAGTTTTTTTTTTTTCAACTCCCACCCACCGACATTAATTTAAACCAAGTTTGTCCCCTGTCCACGAAGCGAACTTTTCGTGTTTGGTTTGTGCTCATTTTTAAAAAAAATTTACGTTTTTTATTTTCTTTTATTTTTACCGGAGTCTTCCTTACCAACAATGGATTTTAAAACAAAAAAAAGAAATTAAATATTCTTTCTTTACCAAATGGATACCCACAATTTTTTTTTGGATTAATGGCAAGTTTACTTTGGATCTAAAAGATATTTATTTCCTTTTTTTTTTTTATCACTGTGAGTACAACAATATTTTCTTCTTTACCCCCCACCTTTTTTTTTCATTTTTTTTTCTTCTGGATTTATTTAAAATCCAACAATGAATGTTCGGATTGTTTCTTAACTTACGGAAGATAAAAACATTTCTTTCTTTGCCATATACTAGACAAACAAGCCTACACTTCTCTCACCACATATACCCGTGCATGATGGCCACGGATTTTCTATCATATTTTACCCAAAGGATTTAAACCACCTTCTGGAACGGAGTCGAAATACCTACTACCCGTCAGGTGTGTAAAATCTAACCGGTCAGACAAGATTATTTTCTTTTCATTTCTTTTTATTTCTAAATATTCAACCTTTATATTTTCCTTAGTTTACAACTTTTTTAATCACTTCTTGGTAAATTCTGTCGATAACAAGATGGTATTATTATTGTCTTGTTCAACGTATATCTCTATTTTATACAACAGTGACAAGAGACTTTATAGCTAATGTATCTAGCTCCGTAGAGAGTTTTAAAAAATCAAAAATTGTTTCATGGTGCTTCGCGGGTATGCTTAACTCTACTACCCGTCACGTCGTTGCTATCATCCTAAAAGCAGTACACTAGCAACTGTTTTAAATACATCTAAAATGACCACAAGGCCAGACCGGAGAAGAACCTTTTTAAATGGTTCGTTTCCAAACAGGATAATGTACCATGTAATTATCGTCTCTTTAATTCAATTCTTGGTCACGTACGCTCAGGGTCAGGGCCCAGGAGCCCTTAACGACCAAAGTTTGGGAGAATCTTACCATTTTTACGTCGACGAAAACATACCTCTTGGAAAACAGGTTGGGAAAATCTCCGTTGACCCAGGTACCACTGTTCAAATTAGTAGTCGGGCTTCCTCTGCAGACCATGTGTATTTTAAACTCGACTCTCACACCGGAGTCCTTACAACAGCCAAGTCACTAGACCGAGAAAGTCTCGTAGCTCCCACCCGGCCTATAAATATCGTCATTCTCACAGTCCCGCCATCTTTGCCTATAGAAATGAAAATAACTGTAAATGATGTGAATGATAACCACCCAAAATTTCCCAAATCCAGTTACGGAGTAAGTTTCAAAGAGGAATCCGACGCTAAAAACAAACAAACAATTCCAAAAGCTGTTGATTCCGACGAAGGCAAAAACAGTTTAATCACCAATTATTCGATCGTGTCCGGAAATGAAGAAGGCAAATTTGCTCTGATTCAAGAGCCCCCTTTCCCTGCCATCCCCAGGATTCTCTATCTCCAAAATATCGTCAAGTTAAACCGTGAAGAGACCGAATTTTACCAGCTTAATATTTCTGCCACTGACCACGGTAATCCAGCCCTGAAAGGGTACCTAACAGTTAACATAACCGTAGCCGACATCAATGACAATTACCCGACGTTTCATATGAGCGTCTATGCAGCTAATGTCAATGAAACTGCTCCGCCCGGAACGACGGTCATCCAGGTAGAAGCTTCTGACCTTGACCGCGGCCGAAATCGAGATATTACCTACTCGATGGAAAATAATCGCGACGCTGACCAATTTGAGATTCATCCTTACACAGGGGTGGTGACCACAACCAAAAAATTGAACTGCTATCAAAACAAGGAAAAAAGCTGTTTTATTACACTGTTGGCTACTGACAATGGCCCTGAACACTTGACCGGACGGGCCTACCTAAATATCCACATCATAGACCAAAATGATCACGCTCCGGTGATAAAATTTCAGCATCTACATGGAAGCAACAAAGATTATTCAACAGTCAACGAAAACGCCAAAAACGGGACCTTCGTGACCATAATTACAGTCAATGATCAAGACGATGGATTGAACGGTAAAGTGTCCCTTAGTATCATCGACGGTAATCAGTTAGGACACTTCAAATTGAACACACTCCACAGTGTCAGTGTTTTGGAGGTAGTTGACAACCTTGACCGTGAAAAGGTTCATGTCTATAACCTGACCCTCAAAGCGGTCGATATGGGGACCCCTCCTCTGAGTTCCACGGCTCATCTAGTCATTTACGTCAACGACATTAACGACCATCCACCGCAGTTTGACCAGGCAAAATATTCTGCTGTACTCAGCGAAAGAACCCCTGTTGGAAGCTTCGTCACGGCGGTCAAGGCTAAGGACTCAGATTTTGGAATGAATTCTCAAATCACCTACAAGATAGTAAGTGGGAACGATCTGGGATGGTTTCACATTAATAGCCGAAGTGGACTTGTTACAACAGTGTCCTCGCTTGATTACGAAATGAGTTCTGCAGTCATTTTGAACATTTCGGCTCAAGATGGAGGCTTCCAACCTTACAAGGAATACACAACCCTCAACGTGACCCTCCATGACATAAACGACATGCCCCCGACGTTCAAGAAAAAAGTCTACAACGTTAAAATGGATGAAGGGTTATCATCTGGGACTGAAATAATTCAACTTCAGGCAGAAGACAATGATCGAGGACTGAATGGGACTTTGCGATATGTGTTACATTCGGACGTCGACGAAATTTATCCCAACTGTTTTCATTTAAACACAACCTCTGGATATCTGACCACGGCCAAAAAACTCGACCGGGAAGAGAACGAGGTATACACGATCAAAGTGTTGGCCTACGATATTGGAATTTCTCCTCTAACCTCTACGGCTACAGTCAGCCTTACCTTAAACGATATGAACGATAATAGGCCAGTGTTTTATCCGAGTAAATACTATCCGAAAATCTACGCCAACCATGAAGAGAATAAGACAATTATGAAAGTGACAGCAACGGATCGTGATGCAGACAAAAATGGGCAAGTGACCTATCAGCTCACTGGTGGAGATGTCGCCAACTTCAGAATTGATGCAGACACTGGATTAGTTTCAGTGGTTGGGCGGCTGGACCCTTCTGTCCAGGCTCATTACCGATTAACAATTTCAGGACAGGACGGAGGAGGGAAAACCACCCAAAACACTGCTACCGCCATGATTACAGTTCTGACTACCAGTGATGCTCTCCCTTATTTTTTAGGGCCACCCTACTCTTTCAGTGTGACAGAAGACAAAGATACAGATATGAGTATTGGGAGAGTAATTGGTCATGTAAGGGCACAAATAACAGATCCATCAGCTAATATAACTCTTTCTATTGTCGATGGAGATCCGAACGATGACTTCAGTATTGATCCTTATCGAGGGAACATCCGGACGGCCAAGAAGATAGATCGAGAAACAAAATCTTCGTACACCCTTCGGATTTTAGCTTCCAGCAATCGGAGATACACAGAGGTGGATGTCCATATTAAGGTTTTGGACAGAAATGATAATCGACCTGTGTTTGAAACCGGCATCGTTGATGTAAAGCTAATGGAGAATTGGCCAATCGGGAAAGAAGTTTATCAGGCTTCAGCGGTGGATCTCGACGATGGCATAAATGCAAGGATCACATATTCTCTTCGCGTTAATTCAACCCATCCATTTATGATAACGCACACCGGAATGATATACCTGAGTCAACCACTGGACAAGTCTCCGACAAAGGTCTACGAACTGACCGTCATTGCTGTCGACTCAGGAACTCCACAACTTTCCTCTTCTCAAACGGTTAAGCTTCATGTCCAAGACGTCAATGACCACACACCGGTTTTTGCCAGCATTAAAAACTCTATTTCTCTGAAAGAATCCCAACCCATCAACGATCGCTTTTTTCTCTTGTCTGCCACCGATGCTGACGAAGGAAAGAATAAACAGATTTCATACAGTATTATACGGGGCAGTGAAGATGGTAAATTCGCTATATTCCCTGATGGGAACTTATATATTGCCTCAGAGCTGGATCGCGAAACCAAAGATTTTTACCACTTGACGGTTGTGGCTGAGGACCAAGGAATACCATCAAGAAGCTCTTCAGCTAACATTACAATCCAGATTCTTGACGCGAATGATAATTCGCCAGTATTTAGCAACCAGTCCTACACAATGTACGTTATGGAGAATGAAACTCCCGGAAAATATATAGGGACAGTACACGCCACAGATGAAGACATTGGCCGAAACTCTGAACTGTATTATTACCTAGATGGCGAAGAAGATAATTTTGCGATCGATTCTCGAAATGGACAGATAACATCTCGAAAGTCTTTTGACCGCGAAGAACTAATAAAAACCGGAAAGGATTTCTATACATTTGAGGTCCTCGTTAAGGACAACGGAATCATACCTCTGCAAAGTAAAACAAAGGTGAAAGTGACCGTTAAAGACACCAATGACAATTTTCCCCAATTCACCAGTAGCTTGTACAAAGCCTCGATCTCTGAAAACGCTGCAACTAACACTTCTGTCACCAAAGTTAGTGCCACCGACGCTGACACAAATGAAAATCAATTTTTAACGTACACTATTACAGACGGTAATGTTGGAGACACATTTTCTATAAACAGCGTAAATGGACAGATCATCTTGATGTCAACTTTGGATCGAGAAAAAATTGACTATTACAGATTAAATGTAGTTGCATACGACGCCGGCAAGTATGTCCAGCTTAATTCGTCTGCAGAAGTGATGATAACGGTACTTGATTCCAATGACAACCCTCCGGCTTTCCGTTCCCCTCCAATGTCTGTCGAATTGATGGAAACGGTGATTCCAGGTTCTTTGATATCCCAGTTTCATGCCAGCGATAAGGATCTTGGAAACAATGCTCTTCTAACATTCTCCATTGTGGACGGTAACATCAACGACACCTTTCACGTTGATGGCAAATCAGGTAAAATTTACTTGATGCAGAAACTAGACTATGAGGTGAAAAAAGTTTATCACCTGAACATTTCTGTATCCGATTACGGAGTCCCACAGCTTATCGCTTACCAACGCTTCATAATCTACGTACATGATGACAATGACAACAGCCCAACTTTCCCCGAGAACCCGGTGACCTTTACAATCGACGAAGGCACCCCGGTTTCCACGGTTATTGGTACCGTGAAAGCCAAAGATCCAGACACCGGTATAAATGGAGAGGTCCGCTATCGGATCGCCTCACAATCTCCACCCGGAATCCACTTTAGGATTGTCAACTCCGGAGACATCCTTGTCAGCAAAAAGGTAGATCGGGAGAAGACGCGATATTTTAGCCTCATCGTGGTGGCCACCGACAACGCCAATCCGACCTCGGCTCAGAGATCTTCGGAGAAAACGGTCAAGATCGTGATCAGGGACGTCAATGACAACTCCCCAAAAATTGTATCGCCCGGCACTTTTGTGATTCCGGCCAATTCACCGGTCGGGACCGAAGTTGGTCGCGTGGAAGCAATCGACTTAGATTCCGGCGAAAACGGACGCATATCTTACACCCTCATCCCCGGCGACACTTCTTATTTCCAGATGTCAAGCTCCTCAGGAGTATTGACTCTACGGGCGAGTCTACCAGCAGAAAAACCGATACTGACCTTAAACATCCGAGTTTCCGATGCTGGCTTTGCTGACCGGTATGGACATAAGGCGACCACTACAAAGGTGACGGTCATCGCGTCGACGGACTTCTCCAGAGGACCGAGATTTACAAAAACCGTTTATTCGAAATCCCTTTCGGAGGATGTTCGGACCGGTACTGAAGTTCTCAAGGTTCGAGCCCAACCTGAGAATCGTGGAGCCGTCTTGGAGTATTACATAACTCGAGTTAGCACCAACAAAAAGGAAAATCCAAACGGTGCCTTGACAACAAGTTATTTTTCTTTGGATAAGGACTCTGGTCAATTGACCACTAATGATTCGCTGGACAGAGATTTGGGATTTACTATTATCAGCATTGAAATTTGTGCCGTGGAGAGACTCGATTCTACAAGTGTGGCCGTTGGAAAAACTCAGGTAAGATCCTATTTTTTATGGTCTTTATTAACATCAGGTAATCTTTTAGAATATTTCAGGTTTCAAACTTACCCAGTAGAATATTTAAACGCTCAAAACCCAAAACATTAAAAATGGGTCAAAGAATAAAATAACAAAGATTTTGTTTCGACGTATACATTTTGGTTTTATTGTCTCCTTACGATGCAAGATCATAAAGTCAAATAGAAATATTAACGCATTCCGAAACAGTTTTAATGATTCGTTTCAAACACAAACATTATTTAAAATTTCGTATGAAAAATTTTTTATTGAATAACTCTAGTTTCATAGGGTTTCATAATTTATCGTATTTGTAATTATCTTGTAGAAGAAAAAAAAAACATTTAAACATTCTTCTCTAAAATGTTCATTTTAAAAGTACATAATTTTCTAATTCTCGTTAATGAAAGCCTAGACTGCCTCAGGAATTCTTTTTTACAATTTATAAAAGACAAAATTTGTCTCTAAGAGGATCGCCAGTATTTGTACAGATCTCCTTCCTCTTAAATTATTTCTCTCGCCTAACTTTGAAAATTTCCTTATGTCAACAATTGAATTGTAAGTTTAAAATCTTGCTTTTTAAGATTCTTCAACTTATCTGAAATTCAATTTACGCATAAAGATATGAAATAGCTTTGCTATAGATTTTTTCCAAATTCTTTGTGGCCTTTCCAACTGTATATCTTTTATTTTTGTTTTGTTTTTTTTATCTTCCAACCAAATGCAGCACTTCATCATTGACAAAGCATTGTTTTTGTTTTGACAAAAGTCCAATATTTTGACACAATTATTCACTGAGAACTATTTGGTTTGGAAGTTGCTCGAAAATTCATTCTAGTCTTATCCGCTGTAAAATAACATATATAATAAAAACAAATTACTATTAGAGAAGGTGATTTTGTAAAAGAATAAACATTTTTTACTAATTATCTAAAATAAAATGTTACCAATTTTAGCAAACATCACAACTTTGGAAACGATCAACTGTCTATGATATTTAGTTAAGAGATTTCATAATACGAAGAAATGTTTTGAGGTAATAAAATGATAGAAATCAATAGATTCCAAATAGGAGACAATTGGCTCTCAGCAGACGAATTGCAAGTCTCTAAGGGTAAAAATTTTAGACTGGAGAAATGGGAATTAATTTATCTTAAAGTATTAAAATTTTCTTTTTATTTAGAATTAATAAAACGATTTGGTTTCTTTTCTTTCTCTTTGTCAATAGCTACCATCGTAAAAGTATAATAGTAAAAAAAAAATTTTAATGATTCAAAATGGAGGAGGAATGTTTCCTGCGGGTTTTAGAAATCTCTGCCCTAAAGTGAAATACAAAAGTAGGTTTTAACAGGATGCTAAACTGTAAGATAAATCGATATCTCCTTTTATTTAGAGGGATAATATACTTTTAACTATTTTATCTCTTGAGTCTATACAATTAGTGGGCAGTAATTAGCACCAGCGTATTTTTATTTGAACCCTTTGCAAGAATTTTTTGTCAAGTAATCCTGGAAGATTTTATTTTCAGAAGCTGACAATCTACACAGATTTCTTAAAATCTATCTTGTGTATTGTAAAAAAGAAATTTTGTAGGCGGTTTAAAACAGATTTTCTTGTTTTGTTTCTAACATTCCAGAAATCAAAACATTGTCACTTTGGGAATTCTAAAAAAGGTGTCTTTCTCTATTGAAAACCAACACTTTCGAGCTGTAGACATTCGTTCATTTTTTTTATTTGCCAATCTCAATGAAGAAAAGATTTATCTTCCGAAAACCAATTTATCAATATCATTATTATGTGATCTTTGGAGAATAAAAAAAATCAATGATTGATGAGAATGATCCGGAATACTATCTTTGTTACGATAACCAACTCTGCGAAATTATTAAATGTTTGGATAAGTGCTCACATTTTTTTCTCGGCTTTCACCCTATGCTATCTCCGACCGTCTTTACCTTTTTTTTTTCTTGTTACTCTCAGATTTGACACATACACACTTTAACTAGAATCCCCTTTAAAATTATTTTTGTTTTTGGCACTATGGTAACAGTTTCTGTTTAAAGTTCTAGGTGATTTACGGTATGGAACGTAAACCGGAATAAGGCCGAAGAACTTCCCTTCCGAATCGAAAGTCCAAATGGAAATAATTATAATGAAACATCAAACACCAATATTGATTTTCTTCAAGTTGACAATTTGTATAATGATGTGTCTGCGCATATTGACCAAGGCAATTAGAATAAAATGTTTTGATGTTCCAATATATCTCGTAATTTGCGATTGAATCCTCCTGTCATTGAATAGTAATCGATAAATTTACCCACCTCTTCGTCTATCAATTACTTAGAATCAATACATGTAAGAAGATCTTTCAAACAATCTTCAGGTCTATTGTTGTCATGTTTTCTCTTATTTTTGTCAACTTTTAAAAGTTTCTGGCCATATCGGGCCCCAAAACATTGAACCTGAAAACATTATTCTTGTTTGAAAATGTTTTCTCTTGATATATTAATCCAGTAAAAAATGTTTATTCTTAAAGAAAACTTAAAATCATTATTAATTATTAACAACACACGGTATTCAACAGTTATAAAATTGTTGACAATTAAAAAATCAATTTAAGTTTGAAGCTTTTACTTAGTCTTTGAACTTGGAAAAATATTTCTAACATGAACATTTTTCCCTGCCTATCTTTTTTTTTTTGTCTCTGGTTTCCAGCGATTTACTTTTCTTGCTTAATTGAATGAAAATCATAAATTTGAATTGTATACCGCTTAAGTTAGTCTCTAGGTTCCTTCTAAGTTTCACATGACCATATTTAGACCCCATTATTAATATCTATTCTTTCGTATAATATCTCTTGCTACCTATTTTGTGAACGAAGATATAATAGATATCAAGTTGGGACTCCTAATCAATTCTTGTCATAATTTTAAGTTCAAAAGTTCCTAAATGAAATGTATTTTAGTGACAAAAGACAAGAAAATCGTGAAGCTTTTTTTTCTTTTGCTTAATTCCTATGTACTTACATGAAACTGCTTCGTATTTTTGCATGTATAGGTTTGTAAAATAATCGTTACTCTTTGGCAAGTGCTATCAACTAGGTCGGCTTCAGTTGCCGATGGGAACTGATAGAGGAGATATAAGTTTTGACTTACATATTTTATTAAAACCATGTTCAAATCAAATTTTATTACTCTTTCATTTTATATTAATCACAACTAATACGGCAATCGGTAAATTTGTTTTTTTACTTTTAAAAATAATCTTCGTATTACAAAATTGTAATCTATGAAATTTCATTTGAACATAGTATTGATAAAATTTGAAAATATTGTCTAACAGCAATATACACACACACACACACACACATATATATATATATATATATATATATATATATATATATATATATATATACACGAAATAACTCTGATACATTATCTCTTATAGGCTTCCCATTGTCAGCAATTTATCCTCTAATTAATTCAATCGGTTTAAATTCAAAGGCTTTTACTTTTTTAAGTGGAGGCCGTCATAAACTTGATCTTATTATTTGTGCTTGAATCCTCCTCCTCTTCAAACAGTAATAAATAAATATCTTTGTTCACACATAACTCAAAATCAATGCTTGTAAGGTCTTTCAAATCATCGTAGTGTTATATAAATATTCACATTGAATAGTAACGAGATGAGTTGATCATTTTTCGATATTATTTTTATATACCTTTTTAACTTTTAAACAGAAATTATACCTTTACCTAAAAGTCAACATAGTTTAAGAAATCCTGTTCTGCAGAAATTGATAAAATAGGTTTAAAAACCTAGGTTTTTTTTATATACCAGTTAGAAAACTTAAATCTGTTTCTATTGTTATCCATGACTCGTGTGAATGAGGGTATATATATATATATATATATATATATATATATATATATTTATTTATTTATTTATTTACAATGCCGAAATTTTTACCAATTTTTCTCTGATACAAAAATAATGTCACAAATATTGGTGAATTGTATTTTTCATCGATTTATCTGTTGATTAGCGTGGTTACTTTTATTCGGTGTATTTTGTGAGGCTATTCCCATCGTCCGGGAAAAGTTTCAGACTCTTACATCTATATTTTGAATCATTAAATAAGATTTTTTAAAAACTTTTCAATCAAAAAGTGACGTGGGAATGAATTAAAGATTTTAATTCAAGCCTCAAACAACATTCTTTTTGGACTTAAAGAAGTTTTCGAACAACGGAATCAGTTTTTTATAGCAACCGTAGAAAATGTCCATACTCCGGGAACTTTCCGTAATATTTGTCTTAAATCAAATATATTCAAAATAGCGTTGTTTTTTTTTTCTTTTTTAATCTTAAAGAATAAAATTGATTGAACATATGCAGCTATTTCGTAATATAAAATACATCGATTCCTTTTGAGATGAAAGATTCGAAGTTTCACTGGACAATTTCCATCAGGAATTTTAGTGGTTAAAAATGCACACACTAAAAGTGTCTTTTACAACACACAGAGAACTCATATTGTGACTACATCTAAATTTATTTTCTTGTTTAGACAAATATAAACAAACACAAATAAAATTTCCTTTACTAATTCTATGGGTATGTTTTATTTTAGTTTAAAAACCCAAATGAACTTATTCTTTTTAGCATCTAATTAATCGTCAAACTTTATACAAATCAAATATATTACAACTACAGCCACCAATTGAGACTTCTTGTCGTTTTGTTCCGAAGGTATTTTTATCGAGGTAACAACGAATATATACCTGTGGCTAATCAAAAAAAAAAAAAAGGTCTACCAGCATGTGAAATTTATTTCTTGATTTATTTTTATTATTTTAAAATAACGCCACTGTAAAAAAATTGTTCTTTAGCATCTTCTCATCAGATGTCTGGTGTTTATCACTGGATACTGCGTAACGGTGAGGCTCCTTCATTATCTTCGTAAATTCTAACAGTGTTGTTACCAAAAAAACTTCGACTCTTCTGCGAATTTCCAAGCTGTTGAATCTAATCTTGTGTTTTTGGCATAGTTGCTCTTTTATTTATTAAGGGCACAATCTCAACCTTAATGTTCCTCGATTTCCTTAGCTCTTGAGGAAGATCCCAGTATTTTTCCATTTTCGCTTTCTATTTTTATTATTAATTCAAAACATGTTGCAGTGATAGTTGAGATATTTTGCATTATTAACCTCAAATCCCTTTTATCACGTAAAAAATCTACCAAAAGATCTGAATTATATGGAAAATCTGCATCACTTTGCTGGCAATCATTTTAAATAAAGATGAAACCAACGAAGTGACCGTTTGAATTTTTGTCTTGAGCAAAGTTTAAATTCACAATGGATTAAAAAAAAAATTGGGTTTATAATAAGAATCTGAATAATGTTAAATAACAGAAGTGTCATGTAAACGTTTTTATCTTTGAATTGTCAATGTGACTTTTTGATTGATGTACGCCGAACAAAAATTAATTTGGTACGTTCAAATGAAATCTCTCAAACATCATCCCAGACTCTGTTATGAAGCGTTGGTATATTCATAGTGAAACAAGGGTCACATACTTTAGTAAAATTTAAAATGTGTCGCCATTGATTTTGGATACTTTGTATCGTGAATCCGGATCTAATCGGTGTTTTTTCTTTTTACTCTATTTGGATTTATAGTGATAAAGTTATTGCTTTGTTGAATCCTTTAACTGTTTTCAGTTGGAAATGCCAAGAAGCCAATCAAATTTTGCTTCTGCTTAATAGAAAGATACAAAGATAAGAAAACTTAAGAATAGTGCTTGTCTATAAATGTACAACCATAATGCTCAAAGTTTATATTATTCTTATTAGAGTAAATCCTTGTAATGTGAAAGTGCTTTATGATTTGTAAAACTATTTCAAGCTCCAGCTGTGATGTTATGTGTGTTCACTTAACACTAATGATTTGGGGGGAAGAGATGAATCTATAGCTCTGCTCTGTCCCATCGTGACCAAATATATCACTGCCGCGATGGTTGATTGTGAAAATATAGCGGCTGTGAGCAAATGATTCTTTTACGACAATATTTTCTGTTCAGGCACTTGCAATAGTTTTTTTTTGTTTTTTTTTTTTTTTTTGTTTTTTTCAGCTGTTACTCTTATTGTCAACCTTGATATAATCTATTCATTCGAGCAAACAAATATATTCTACTAATTCCATGTGGAGTAGGGATTTAAAAAACCTACAACAAAGGATGGAAATTTGATATGAAAGCAAATTTATTCGGGACATTGCAAATTTAAATGTAGAAATATAAACCTTTAGCATCTATTGCTTTCAAAAAGTATATTGATTGAAACTGGATTTATCAAGATTTGAATGAATTAGTGAAACGTAAATGTCATTCAACACTCTTATTCCAAAGAGTTTTCTATTGGTCCAAGCATCTCTAAAACTTCTCTTTTGATCTAGTGTTGAAGCCGCATCGTCCTGTTTCTATTAATTATTTCCACGTCCTTAAATCTTATCTTTCAGATGAATTTTCAGTTTATATTATAAGAAAAAGTTTGCTTGCATCTTAGTCGAGATTGAATGCAGAGTGCTGCACTCGCATAATCCTGATTTCTTTTTGCTTTTTTTTTTTTTTTTTTCAAATCGATGCCGATTCTTTTAGACTGTATAACTTTATTATTTATTAGTCGTTCAGTTGTGCACTCATCGTCTTTAAAATTTTTTAAAAATTTTGAAGTTTATATTATATAACACCTCGTATTCTTCAATACAGTTAATTTTTGCGAGTGTCCCAGCACAACCGAGGCTGCAATTGCTGTTTTACTGTAACACCTACCATATTTGTTCCAGAGTCATGGCAATTATAAAAAGTAGACTAAAATTTTACCGGTTTCTCTTTTTGTCTCATATAGATTCTTTATAAATGTTTGCAAATGTGTGTGTGTGTGTGTGTGTGTGTGTGTGTGTTATTGTTTTCGGTTTAATAATTCGTGTCTTTATTTTTGTTTTTGCTGTTATTGACTGTTTATGTAGGCTAGTATTTCTTTTTTATCTATATATTTTAAATCAACATACTTTCTTTTTAATCGCAAATATCCCCATTTTCTTTTTCTTCTACATTATGAAATAGCGCGTATTGGAGACTATAACAAACGGTAAGCTTCCGGTGAGACTCAACTTGGCTTGATGATCGTATAGGTGAGAAACTGACAGTGACCAGTCGCTATTGACTATGTCTACACTATCCAAACTTATATCATCTATCACCAATATGTGACACAATTTATAAATATAGCTAACCACTCATACATATTATATTTCCGATTTTAGGATTTTGGATATTCGAGCGGTGGGGAAAAACTTCCGCTTTTTGACACACCATGACATATTTTGGATGTAGTCATTGGCCAAATCTTATGAAAGACCATGAGGAAAAAATAACTCTTAAGATTGAATAACTACGAGATTTTTTTTTTCAAATTAGCAAACCTTAGTAAGGCTTCTAATATTTCTCGGAGATCCAAGTTCCAATTTTTGGATTGTTTACATACTTAATTTACTGTTTTATCTTTTATTGAAGATAAATTGTAGAAATTAAAAACAGTAGAAAAAGCCCAGTACTAATCAGGCGACAGAAATGTTTTTTCGATAATAAAAATCGAACTTTTCTACTAACTCTATAAAAAAAAAAATAACTTAAAATAAGATTAGTTAACGCTTACATACACCAGACTCAATATATCAAAATTTGAATTTCAAACGCAGCTAATGTCAGTTTTAATCACTCATATCTAAATATCTGTATACAAGGATGCAACAAAATGATTTAAATGTAACGAAAATTGACTTTCTTGTTTTAATGACGTTATGTCCACATTAAGAATCTTTGCATCGGATTTTTAATAACTCGGTGAAACTAAGATATCTAAATGGAAATAATTTAACATTCTCATCACATTTTTATCTCGTAGGTAAATTACTATTTTACTCTGTAGTATGGTGACCAGATAAGGTGATGAATCCAAATTCAAGTTAAAAGCGCGATAAGAGTAACCTGAAGCTGAACATTCTTAAACTTTTCTCGTTCCCCAAAGTTTGACTTACCGCGCTTTTAATCTGGACAAAATGAGATCCTTATTTTCATCTATGGAGTATCGAATGTCATGTACAAATAATAATACTTCCCAAAACCTCTTGCATCGATTTTACTGTGTTGTATAATGTTTTGATTCGAGGTACATATTCATCTGAAAAAAAATTCGAGGTAAAGGTTTCAACTTAAATTAACGCAACTGCTCGAAATAATTTTAAACTAGTCACAGCGTCTGTGATTACATCGTACATAGAAATTTAATTTTCTGTCTAAGATCCAAAATTTTAACTGTTAAAAAAAATCTAAGAAAAAAATGTTATAAAAAGGAGGTATGTGTATGTATAAAAGGTCCTTAAAGATGTTTTTTTTTTTTTTTTGTCGTTAATCTAAATCCAATCAATTTTTCTTGCCATAAATTAAATCCATGACTTGGTTCAACTTGTGCCTCTCGTCACAATATTACCAGTCAGATTCCTCCGCGTAGTAATTTGCAAGTTCATCATTACTAATGGTATCATTTCGATCTTCATTGGACGTTAAACTTGATAAGTGTTCATCCCTACAAATTTTTAACTTGATATATTTCTGCTTTTTGACACTATACAACATTTATGTGCTATTCTTAAATATGTTTTTAGATGCAATGTTGAATATTATTGATCATTTTGGGTATCTTGAGGTGAGACAATGGATAGTATGTTCACTTAGCTGACAAAGTTCGATCTTTGTATCTACACACTTATGGAATGGTTCGAGATTTGGTAAATACTGAGATTTCTAAAACGCCTAATGATTATTCATGTCATATTAGACTTGTTTGTTGACAAGATTTTTTTAAAGATGTAATAATAGCTAAAATTTATTATGTTATTTTTGCTTTGATTTTATTTTTGTGAGATAGAAAAAGATATGCATCAATTTTGCAATGGATTTAAGATACATATACACTCGAATACAGTTTAACAGCACACACACACACGCACACACACACACACACACACACACACACACACACACACACACACACACACACGTGGTGTGTGAGGGAGAGAATGCATTTTAGCAATCGGACAGTTCAACAATAGAATAAAGTGTTATTTTTTTTTTTTATGTTATATCATCTGAATTTCAAACCAAAATTTGTTTATGAAATATTTTTACTATTATTATTTTATGATGATTCGTATGCCATTTTATTTTTCACAACAATAATTTACCCAATCGGTTAGGGTTGTACAATACACCGACTGCATCTCTGCAGAGGGGTAAGGCCTGGATATGACACTAAACAATTTGATGGTGAGGTTCCAATGATGCTGGACATTTGGGGAATGCAGAGCTCCCTACATTGCCATCGCTATCAGGTACACTCTCGTCCGGAGCGGTAGCACCTGATAGAGCTCTATAGATGAGTCAAATAGAACTAAACTGCGTACTTATGCTAAACTGAATTGTTTGAAATTGAACTGTTTTTGACATTGAAATAGTATTTACGCTAAACTGAACTGTTTAAAAAAATAACTGCTTTGACATTTAACTGTGTGTAAACAAAATCTGTACTTATTCTAAACTGAATTGTTTGAATTAGAACATTTTGACTAAACTGAATAGCTTTATATAGAAATGTTTTTGACAATTAAACTGTGTTCTCATGCTAAAGTGAATTGTTTGAAATAGAACTGATTATTTGTATAAAAATGGATTTGGCATTAAATACCCCATAAAGGTTGATATAGGATAAAAACCAACCACAACAATATTTCTTGAGTCTAATTTTGCCTGCCTGTTCTAGCGTTTAAATACCAATCGTAAATTTTGGCGATAAAATTGATCAATACAGAATGTATGTATGGAATTAAGAGAATGAAAATAATAATGGAGGTAGAAATTGACCTTTGTGTGACTAAAGTCGCAAAAATCCTGGATTCTCCGATATTGTACCGACCTGATGTCACTTGATCTCTAATTATTCATCTGTAAAAATAAAAAAAAGTTTTTAAAATTAATAGGATGATAATGACACATAATAACAGCCTTACTCTGTCAATAATGATTCAGTTGATTCCTGACCGTTGTCAATTTTTTCCAAATTTTCAACGCACTGAAATATCTGCCGGGATTTACTCTAACAAATTTGTGATAAAATATAAATAAAAATTCAATGTCTTAATCATTATTCGTTCCACTACAAGAACAAATGTTATATTTGGTGAGTAGGGGTAAAATCAGTGGGCATCGAAAAGAAGCTTTGTCTAACTGGTTCGAATAGAGTCTGCGCTTTATTTATGAGAGTGACTGAAAGTTTTAGTATATCTATCAAATAAAAACATACCCGTGATACTGTAGACGATGTAAACTGATGGTTATCGAATGTTCATCGGGAGATGAGATGTAATGTCGTTAGTTGTAAGTTTATTTGTATTGTCTGTTGAGAGTTTTTGTTGGGTTTAAATGAGACATTTCTCCACTTTGCTACAACTTAGAAAATTCCTCTCTTCTCATAATTAGATAATACTTTCCTACATTTACCAATGGCAAGTTCCAGTTGAGAGTGGGGGCGTGGAGATTATGAAGCGCCAATTTTCAATTGGTAGTGGGTTCGACTCTGTAAGATTAATCTGACAAATTTTGCGTTTTGTTTTTTACATTTTGTTCCTAACGCGCAACCATGGCGCCGGTAAGAAATAAGCAACTGCCCCACCTCAAAAGCAGGCTCCGTGGAATTTAAAGAACGCGGGCTAATCGAATGTAAAACACTTTTGCTGCTACTCTTTGTGAGTAATAGGGTACAACTTCGAAAGAAATGATAAAAATTTGGTCGTAAAATAAGTTATTTTTTTCATGGACATGACCTGAACTTTTTGCAAGCACTTTGTGCATGAAACCTACAAATGGGATTATTGGCTTTTGTTTAGCCATGCATATAATTCCTATTGTTGAGAATTCGGTGCTTATTCTCAAAATCTTAATCTATCGGTTTTTAACTCAAGAGTAGACTAATCTCGCAGGTCATTACTGCTGTAGTGAGTTCGATCCTCATTATGCGTTTCACATACTTGGCCTTGATCCGGACTTCACTCTCAACGAAATAGACAATTCTTCTATGTATATTCTTTAAAATATTCACCTTTATTTTTAACTTTTTCCCTTTTCTTTCTGAGAATGAAGACTAACCGTTTATCTGCATTTTGCAACATAAATCGGGTACATAAGAGTCATTATGAATTGGATCAATATTCTTCACATAAAAAGTGAAAAAGGGTGGGTAGTTTTGCTCACGGCATGAAGCTCTCTGCATTCAACCCCTAATGAAGCTTAGGCGAGAGCAGAAGGTTGAAAGACCATTCCCCCCCACACACACACTTTTTCTTATGAAAGGATCTCTCACATGCATTTAGCTTGTAACTATTGGCAGCTTTGAAAAGCATAGATCAGTTACATATATTATTATATGCGTGTGTGTATATATGCATACATCCTTCGCTCTGCCCAAAGCTGCAGGTCTCTTTTCTCACACGTTTTGAATAGCTCGATAGTTCTTTTCTTTTGTACACTATTATTCACATCGCATCTTTTGCTTGAAATCTGAGGGAGAAAAAAAAGTAATATTCTACAAAAGAAAACTTCGTTAGCGGTATTGTATATCTTTCGTTACACAATCGTCTCTCTTTTCTAAGACCCATTAATATAGGTGTACCTCTCTATTTTGGCGCATTTTGAATTTGCCGCCATAAGTTTTGAGGATGTCTCTAGAATTCTTCAATTTGATTTCAAACTCGTTGAACCGAAACTAAATGTATGAAAATAAAATAAACGTGATTTAAATCAATGTTTGTCAATACAAATAAAAGAATCTTATACCTATTTATAGATGATATGCAAATAATGTAAACCATAAAATTCGGTTTTCAATTTAAACCGTGCCTTTAAACTCTAATTGAAGTATTCAATCTCCCACTTGGGCTGCGCTTAGGTATGTTTTCATAGGGGTTTTCTTTTGAGTCACTTTCTGTTTTTTGGTCATTTTATGTAATATGATAATGGTTAGGTCTCAAAACTACCATTATAAAGAGATACACAATCTATACTATAAATTGTACTTTTCTAAGTTCGGGAGTTTACCAATCAGCGTTGGTGCGCCTCTCCAGTTGTTGGGTCACACTTCGGCCGGCCGTGTTGTGAGCTGCACGGTTCTGGTCGGGTGTGCCTCATCACTGGACATGCTTCAGGTGGCCGTTTCCCCCAGGATTTTAACCCTCTTCGGGGGGTATCGCCTGGCGCCTGAGGCGCCCCCTTTTAGGGGAATGCCGACGGGGCTCGAGGCATTTTTGAAAATGCCGGGCGCGTGTGGACTACGGCCCTGCGCCCGGACCCACCTTAAAAAGGCCTTATGCCATATTCATCCGGTTGGTGGGACGGAGGACAATTACAGAACTTTACTAAGTTTGTCTCAAGTTTGATATGATACCTTGTAAGAATTGATTTCAGTTTATTTTACTTTGAATTTTAATTTATTTTAATCTCTACAAAAATCAGTTCATAAATTATTTGGTGTATTTAACAAGCACGACAAACACATTTTACTTTTCGAATCCTTTCCAGATTTTTAATGAGTGAAAACTTAAAAAAAAAAATGTAATTTTTATTTCTTCATCCTTTTGTTAAATGACAGTTCTAACACTTGCATATGCGATTTGCATTTTTTTTTTAATTTGTTGAGTTTTCAAATTGTTAGAATCGAGAAGCACTGAATTGGCAACAAGTGTCTAGAAGTCACTTTAATAATCTTGCAATCTCTTCAGTATTTTGTTATTGATATTTGATTTATTTTATTTATTTATTTATTTTTTTTGTTTAATGGATTATTTAATATCAAAACAATCTTTGTAGAATATCAGCAGTGATACTATTTAACCCATAGCTAGGGGATAAGCGGGTTCAAACCTTTTCCAAGGGTATTATTCCGAAAGTAAATCTAATAACGTAACCAGAGTTCGAACTAGCTTACTTCGAGGTCTCAATCTAGCACGTTAGCCTTTACGCCACAGGGACTTTGCCTAATACTAGTAGTAGTAGTAGAAATATTGAGTAACAGCTGGCTAGTATCCGTGATTAATTCTAATTTAATGATACTTGACACTTCCAAGAATTTAAATTCTTTCACAAATCCACAATTGAAACATGGATTTTTTATTAATACCTTTATGAAGGCACGAATATAAAATCAATGTTCTATTTTTTTTTTTTTTTTCAGTTCTCTGGTCAGATCTATATATTTTTCTTAATTCTGATTTGATTTTTTTTTAAGAAATAAAATAGATAACTATTTGGGTTTTTGGTTCTGAATAGATATTTCGAATATAATTGTTCTCTTTGTCGAGAACAAGTTCACCAAATATACTTTATTCCTATGGTAGTTTCAATTCTCATTGATCCTATTTACCCAACCCCTCCGCTCGGGCAGGATATGACACACGGTCAATTTTTAAGCGGAGTTTGACAGGTTTGAATTCAGTTTTCCTTCTCCTAGACTAGTTGTCTCACCAAGGCTGAAGAACCCAGTCTGTCCTACTATTTTACCCATAGCTGGAGGGAGAATCATTGGATTCATACCTTTCCCAAGGGTATTAGCGCTATGTGAAATGCAATCAGTCTCGTGCAGGATTTGAACTCGTATCACCGTGCCCATCAATTCTCATTGATTGCCATATTCTAGCTCCCTAAGAGACAAAGCTAATCGGAATATATTTTTGGTGCCTCTACGTATGTAGTGGAAACGGCCTACTCCTCTATCAAATCATTAGTGTGTCGAGAGTTAAATTTTCACTGGATGCACCATATTTGTGAACTTAAGCCTGAATAACCCAACTAAAAAAGCGCTGATTGTCTGGAGCACTGTTAGATATCTATAATTCTATAATTTAAAATAGAAAATTATCCAAAAAATCAATATTCTGCAGATCGATTGGAACTGCATCTCCCACCAAATACGAGCGTTAAGGATTCTCGCTTTGAAGAAGGGAAATTTTCTAAAATGTATAATTGGCTTCATTAAATCATATCCCCCACCCAAAAGATCTTTATTAAAACCAAAGCAGAGTTGTGACATCTTTACTTGGGTAATTTTGGCGATGATAAATATTTCTAAGAACCATCAACACTCATCTCTGATAGAATTTCTTAAAGGAGTATCGACTCTATACGAAAATTGTCGAAGAATTTCTTCTTTCGAATTTGCAGATATTTGAATATCGTAACTTCGTAAACAGTTCTTGCTAGGTGGTTAAAATAGTTCCATATTTTTACCAAAGATTGTGGTAGGTATTCGAGCCCAGGTAAAGAGTCAATCAATTGTTGTTGTCTTAACATTACATTTGTTCTTTCCACTAGGAAAATTGGCGCAATAAAATCTACCTTTTATTTCTATTTATTTTGCACCAAATTAAACTAAGTAATCCATGACAGACGGTGCAAATAGGCTTAAGCAATTAATTTCACACTCTTACCTACGGAAAAGAATTGAAACCAACTCTCCCTGAACTTTCCATTTTTCTTTGGTATCTTGATAAAATTGTCGCTTGTGTGACAATGTCTGAATAAGATGAGTATGCAAGAAAGCACTTGAAAGAAAATGAGTGTGAGTCGACTGTTGAGCAAATCACTTTCCCATATCTCCTTTGTAGCAGCAAAAAGCTATATTCAGTTTTGAATTTCCTCAGAATTAAGGCTTTTATTGTGAACGTTATTCGAGACGACAACAAAATTCTTTCGAATTTACATTTCATTTTCTGACTAACAAGGGCGCTGGAATTCTGCATCAGTTTTAAACCATTCTCTAATTTGATAAGATTTTTTTAATTTTATTTTATCAGTTCATTTTATTTTATTTTATTCATTTTTTTTTTTTTTTTTTTTTTTTTTTTGATAACAAGAGAACAGCAATCCTTTATTCGAACTCTTTGTTATCAGCAGTACGAGCTCTTTTTTTTTTTTTTTTTTTTTTTTAATTCGTCCAAACAAAAGTTGATATAACAACCTTTTGATTAGAGTTGCATTCACAATTCTCTTCGCAAATCTTATTGCATATTTGGCCCAACCCTTTGTTAAAGAGGCTGAAGACCCAGATTCTTTCTCGTTCTAATTATTTCGATTGTTCAAATGAATCTATTATTATAATTATTGTTTCAAGGAATTGGTGGAGGTGGAGATATTGGTGCTCTTCAGTTCAGAAACTATTTCATTTTTATAGATAATTTTTTTACGAAGGGAATGTTTCCTGTGATATTATATTGGACGGTAAAATTACTTTTATATTTTATGTGACAGATGTTGTTAAAATGTTATAAAGATTTTTTTTTTTTTTTGAAGGAGGAAGAAAAAACTTGTTAATCAATCTCTTCTGCTAATTAGCAATTGTCTTCCCGTCAGGGCCAAATTTTTTCATCTATTTTGTATTCAACCGAGCCGAACTATTCTTTCTCTTTTAGTTTCAGGAAACAGATTCGAAATTCTCCAATTCCTTCAATTGAAGGAATTTTCATAAAAGCAGATTTCACAAATCGATACTTTGAATGCTGTGGTTTCTGTCATTGGTATCTTCTGTAGCTTTTTAAGTCTCTGCAACCAAGATAATTTCAAATTGGCAGTTTAATGTAACGGTTATCAACACTAGAATTGGAATTTGGGAACTTAGTTCAAATCACAGTTGATTTTAGCACTAATATATTTGAGAAAGGCATGAGCCTATCTCTTTGCACTCGTTAATCGCTTGGTATCTTTACAAAAATATCTTGTTGCAGGCATGTCATGTTTAATAAAGAGTGGGTTAAACAGTACTTGTATAAGCCTCTATTTCACAAACAATTAATCATCGTGATCTTTCTCTCTTAGCTCCCTCCCCCCTCTCTCTCTCTCTCTTACCTCCCTCTCTTTCTCTCTCTTTTACACATATACAGTGGAAAGCTCTTTTAACCTGTTATCAATTTTCTTCAATGTTATAAACTAAAGTTTCTTTGTATGATAAAGACGGCTTTACTTTATCAGAAGAGAGGATTCTAGGAAGCAATTTATTTGGACTGCAAAATATTTATTGCCAAAAACTCTCTAATTGAAAATAGAAAGGATTAAGTCTCAATAATCTAATCTTTTACCGTTGGTCTTTGTCGTGGTCTCAACCAGTGTGAGAGCGATTATCTGTTATATTAAAAGATTGTTCGTGCCAATGGGCGCTTTTTCCATCTAAAACAAACTGGTTTCGCCAGTGAAAAGCGATTGTTGTTAGAATTTATCAACAATTTTTTTTTTCGTATTGGTGGAAAGGGTCAGACTGTTATCGGGCAGTGAACTTCAGAACCCGCTAGATAACTGAGAGTGAGTTGTTTATTTCCCAATGGTATTAAAACACAGAACTAAGCATTCGAACGCTGGTTTTGAAGGCTGCATCACTCTTACTATTTTTTTTTAAACTGTACGATCAAAATACGATCTGTACATAAGCATTTTCATGGATTATAGTCTGTGTTCAAGCCCAGTTAAAAACCGGGATATCATATTTTGATTTTCAAGAGACCAGAATACATACCATAATACGTTTAGAACAAAGAATATCTGGTCAGTGCGTCACCAGAATCAATATCTAGAGCATAAATTTTGCTGGATTTTGTGTGTTTATATTGGAAAGGAGGTCATACAGTACTTTTTTTGCAATATTATTGTAGAGGGGAAAAAGTAGTTGCTTAACGGTGCCCATCTCCTTTGCAAGATTTTTTTTTATGGTCATTTATTATGGGATGCCAGTTTCAAAATTTACCAAAATGTCTCAAAGTGGTTTGATATTCAAGGTCATCACATGTGTCAGCAATTGTCTTTTATCCAGTTTTGTGGGTGGCAATCACTTTAAAAACTGCCAATCCTGAGACATATGAGGTAATTTATTCAAGAGTGCGCTCGTCTACCACGGGAAATTTTGGATTCATGCCTTTCTCAAGAATATTAATTCCAAGTTAATCAGAAGTTTATCTGTTTCTAACCTGATGACTATCCCGCTTGTCTCCAGAATATCTCCGTTGCCGAATTAAGTGTTTGAGGAACGCTGATTGAAAATTGGTTTCTGTCTTAAATTGGTCTGAGAGGCAGAGAGCTATTTGGATAGATTTTAGAAAATGTGTGTGTTAATCTTTTTAGATAGTAAAAAAGGCTGAAGTAAATTACTCAGCCCTCTGGGCAAAACATTGGTAGGTGTCTGTAAAATTAATCAAACGGAAATATATGAAAAAATATTATAGAAATTCTCGAATAGGAATTCTTACCTACTTATTCCTTTTTGTGATGCGAAACGTGTTTTCACCACCACCACCACCCCACTCTCTTATATCCTATTTACTAAGCTTTATAGAAATTAGGAAGATTATGTTACACCAATATTCAGAATAATGAATTCTTGCTTTAAAAAATTAGATACTCTGCTTATTATAAGTTTGGCTTTTGCTTGTTAAATTAGTGATGGGAACATGATTTATGTAAGTGTTTATTCACCATCGATGTTCTTACTAAACCATCGCGATGACCTAGGGAAAGATATGTTGATGGAGCTGGATGTAGAAGATGTGGAATCATGTCTTTCTAAAGGACATTGGTGTAAAGGGAACATATTGAACAAAATGATGTAAGATTAAAACGAAGATTACTCAAGAATAATTAAGTTCAATATTCGATAAATCCTCGGAAATAAACTTTTGTTGTTTTTTTTACTTTGCTTTATTACCATTGTAAAATAATAAACCTATTTCTCCCCTCATTCTGTTCTGTCACCAAATTTCTATAAACTATCGGTGAGACCAGGTTTGATTCTGAAAAAAAAGACAAAATTCTTATATATATATAATTTGTAGATACAAAGAAAAATTCTAATTAGTTCCTCAAAGCATCTTTTTTACTATGTTTCCGGCTCTTCTGTCTTTTGCAGCTCTGTAAAATCTTTTCATCTTCTTACAAACATCCAGCATATAGCCAGCTATATATAACAAAAACGGATATCTAACAACGCCCATTCCACTATGGGATCAAAATATGTTTGCATGGATTGACCCAACCCTTTCGCCAAGGGCAGAATGAGCATATTGTCAATTTTTAAACAAATTACAGCTTGTTGGAATTCAATTTTTCCTTCTCTTAAACTGGTTGCCGAACCCAGATTAAAGAATTTTGTCTATACTACTATTTACTGGTAGCTAGAGGTCAAAGTGATGTTTTCATGTCTTTCACAAGGGCATTAACACTAGGATAAAACGCTAACAGCCTCCTTCACGAATTGAACTTGAGGCCTGATTCTTGCGCCTACCAAAATATTTTTGTAATTAATATCACTCTACTTAAATCTTTTTTGTCTAGTCTATATCAGTGCATAGATAGGTGGTCACTGTCATACCACGATTGCTGCTGTAGACAAGTCTCGGTGATCTTTTCCAAACTAGAGCAGCAAAAATCTGTTACCCCTATAAGTTTTGACAAAGAATATATAATCTCTTTTCCATCTAATTTCTATTGGTGTTAACTCTCACTTATTTTATTTATTGATTTATTTATTTTTGTAGATTATCTCATATACCCATATAAGGGCACTGATATCAAATTTTAAATTGATAAGGGGAAAAACGTAAACGCTTCTTTTGTATGTGAACGTTTCACTACACGTTGACCCTCGAAAGGACTTATTCAAAAAGGGCACACCCACCTTCTCGTCTATCCGCACTCTATACATAACATTGCTTGTACACATTTGATGTCTTTACAATAGAAATTCAGGATCAAGATTGTCTCGTTTCCTTCCACGTTCGCTTGACTGATTTTTTTCTTCCTCCCTTCCGTTTAATTCGTTCATTCTTTACTTCCACAATAGCATTCTTTCTGTATTTTACGTGAATAATAACCTCCTTGCTTATTAAATAGAAGGCGTTGGGTTCGCACCTGGAACAGGTTGACAAAGAACGAATTTTTTTCGCATTATTTCAAGTTGTTTCATACTCAGTTTATTGTACAAGGTATTGAGTCAACTGTTTTTTGTTCTGGTTTGTTTTGTTTTGATATTTAATAATATTTGCAGAATATTTTGAAAACTGCTAACAAGAAGGTCTGAATAAAACATTTTTGGAGAGTAGATACTTAGATAGTTGAATGAAAACAATTCTTATTGCTGACGTGATGACATCTCCAGCTTCAACTCTTCAGCTGAAGACTAAGGTGTATTAATAGTCAAAGACTGTTAGCAATAGACCTATACCTATTTATTTGGCTTCCCATGGGGCCAAAATGAGACACGAGGTCGTTTTAGTGAGAGGGCCTCCATAGGAATCGTGACACCCACAAGGTTGGGTCAGAAATTATTGAGTTCTATCGGACTTCCCCTTCACTAGCGCCTCAGGCGCCAAGCAATAAATTGAACTCATACCTCTTTTAGCAAGAGACTTTTAGAAGATTTTTCAAAAGGAGAATGTTTTTGTCATTACTCCCGGATCCACTCTGGTACTACTTATTAGGACCCCATTTATCGTTCAAATAGACTTGTTTAAAAATTATTCACATTCGATAGGACTGTACATAGAAATTATAAGTAATAACTACAAAAAATATAAATCTGAACGTACAATGAACGCGATTTCCTAACCTCTAGACTTAAAATAACCCTAGATGGGTTGATTGCCGTTAAAACCAATCTACTCAACATGCCCTGTTAAATAGGCCATTATGTAATTTCGTTTTAAAGGGTTTTTTTCTTGAATCGCTTTGTTTTTCCTGCTTTTATTTGCATTGAAAAATTTTCCTTCTCTACAGTGGGTCGACCTCCTTTGCAAAGTTTCTTTTTTTTATGTTTTTTTTTCCTTACATCATGTCGAAACGCTTTTCTTTTCTTTCGTACTCACACACACACACACACACAGTCTATAAACTTATTGGCGAATCGATGGGCTACTGAACAGTTTTGTTTACTAATCATCTGATCGCTTGTCGATATTTTATTTACGTTCGCCGAGCTTTGCTTAAAAAATCTTCCTTGCGTTGGATAATAACTGCAAGGTTGTTTTTTCTCTCCTCCGCATTAATTTTGTTTTTTCTTCCTTGAGTGAAAACTCTTTTCTTTCGCTATTGTCGAAAAACAGTAGGCAGGTCGTATGGAGACTTTGTGGAATCAGTCTTTGCAATTGGATCCTGCTTATAGAAAAGACGAATATAGAATGAGGGTTGGGCACGAAAGAAATGAACCAAAATATGATGTATTTGGCGCGTCTTATTTGCTGTAAATGACATTTCTTTTTTCCTTCCTAATTTTTTTGTCCTCAGGCAATCTACTTTTTTAATGGATGTCTACTATCTAAGCTTATTTGATTCCAGCTTCTTTTATTAAACCGATAGTTCCGTATTTATTACCAGCTATTTACGTAAATCGTGATATCAAGGGTAGGATTTATAGAATGAAGACGTCACAATATTCATTCTCCAAGAGTGGCCAAACATATTTAAAGAAAATGATGCCAAAATTTTCATCATAAAACCAATGTGCAAACAGACAGTTTGAATAGAATAATTCAAATGCTACGATAGAAAGCCTATGCAAAATAATATCTTCAAAAGCAAATTTAGAGAATAAAAATAAAGGATATACTCTGCCCTCCTACCGCCCCCCACCCTACTAAAGAATTTGTAAAAGCCCAACAGTTCGAATTAGTCATGGTGCAAGAAGCTGAAAGTTTTTCCATGGGTTAAAAATGAACAAAAATCACCAATGTAATATTAGGGTTTTAAAGTGAAATTATATTATTCAAACATGGAATTCCATAATATTGAATCTAAAACCTCTTTGAAAAAGTTTTACATAATCTGCACGTTGTGTACTGAAAATTAGAAAAAGATTCAATGTAAGGTTGTCAGTCTGTCTAGGGTTATTTTATGCCTTGAAGTAATGGAATCTTTGTACGTTCAAATTTACATTTTGTGCAGCTCTTTGAGTTTGTTTTTTGTTTTGTTTTTGTTTTCTTTTTTCGAGACAGTCCTATCAAGTAGTAATAATAACTGATCTATTTGACGTATAAGTGGGACTCTATCAATTACAACCACTCCGGATCAAAGTGGATCTGGGAGTAACAGCAAAGATAAAGAACTCCACATTCCTCAAATCTCCAAAATTCGAGTTTCACTATCTGATACAGTTGAGGGACAAACCCAGGACACCTACTTTTTTGGGGTGGGTGTCTTACGTCATCTGCAGGGGATTCAGTCTGTATCTGAGGACAATCTGGAAAAAAAAGTTTTCTTCACTCTTTGGGCTCTGACGTGTACCATGTAAATGTATTGTTAACAATTTATTGAAAATTTTGGAAGGAATTAAAGAATTACAGCCAGCATTGCTAACGGAATAAAACTTATCATTGTCGAGTCGAGTTAATAGTAAGGGGTTCCCTGACTTTCCCTCACACCCTGTTCTAATCGTCCATCACGCTTGATAGAGCCTCAAGACTGCGTCTACTGTCCACACAGAGCTGATGTAAGTTCTTGTTGGTCGGCCAACTCTGGTGCGTAAATGTGTCCATAAGAAAACGTCGCTTATGAGAACGTCCTCGCTTTTTCAGCGGTGTCCACCCTGTCTTGTTCGTCTTACTTGGAGTATTTGTGAGATGGGAGGTTAGTGGCTGTACAACTGCATTTTTGTGGGATGTTGCTTCTAGGATTTGTTCAAAATAGCTTGTAGCGGTATTGTGTAGTTCCCATCTAGCTTTTTCTCTATGTGCTTCATTAGCATTGTGGCGGTGCATCTATACAGCTGTACTGACACAGCCACTGCTTGGAAGAATTCTCGATTTATATGATCTGAGAGATCAGATTTTCATATGATCGATAAACTGTCAATAGCAGTCAACGGCTTCGTTCGGCACATGTTGACGTCGCTTTCAGTAGATGAAATATTGCTGCCAAGGTATGTGAATTGGTTTCCAAATTTCAGAGGCGTGCCACTAATAGATGCGATTTTATTTGTTTGATATTATTTTCAATTTTACTAAATCTTCGATTAAGCAATTAAAACAAACGGCAATTTTTCTGCAAAAACTGCATTTTTGGCATTCAAAATTAACTCTGATCAAGAAGTTTTATCAAAATCATATTTCAGGAAAATGTAAAAAAATTAAAAAAACACAAAGAAAATGGATCTTAAAAAAAAAATTTTTCAATCAATCTTTACATCATTTTCAGTGTAACGTGGTTTTTTCCATTTGTGTTCCAAATTGAAATATTCTGAAAAGATTTGAATAAAATTGAAATATTAACAAAATAAATAAAATTGTTGATTATTGAACAATTAGTATGATTGGTTTTTTTTTTTTTTTTTAAATCATTATCCGATGGGCAAAGTCAACTTGAATATTTGTCCAGTTTTCTTTTGTTTATCAGTAAGCCTTGTCAAACCCCAGTATCCAAGGAGAATCTCTTAAGTATTTTAGCAGAGAGTATTTCCCAAAAGGCATTACCCTCGTTTTTCTCTTCAAAGTGTCGATATCTCTGCCTTATGATCTTACTAATATTGACAGCCGCTGTTCTTTTCACATTTCAAATCTAATTCACCCTCCCTCCCCCCACCAGAAAATGCTGCTAAGCTTTTCTTTCGACTCAAGATAAAGAACGGATTAATGCGATAGCTGAAACCCTGAGGATTAATTAAAATCCAGTGAAGGGTCCACACCTGTTAAATAAAAAAAATAAAAAAAGAAATCTCAAAGAAGATGATGACGAAAATAGAGGTTCTTTTTTGCTTATCATAATTTCTAATCTCAAATTTACATGTTCAGCTTAGATTGGCACAAGGCCAATCATCAACTCATTATAGTAACAATGGCTTACGAAGCACCTTTTTAAGGCATTTAACTTAGTAAAAGAACAATAGTGTGAAAGAGTTGATGAGGATTGAACTAATAGTTGATTGGTTTTACGGGATATCATCTCTTGTAACGTTACTTAATATTGAAGCTTTTTTATTTTTGTAAGCAAATATGAGTTCAGCTAACTAATAATAAACCTTAGTAAACAATTATGGCTTCAAGTAACTATGCTGAATACAAATAGATTGGGTACTAATGATTTCAAGTATTCCTATCAAATACAAATGATTTTCAAACAGATCTGTTCGATTGATAAATGGTATCCTTCCAGATACTACCAGTCTGGATCACATCATACCTAGGAGTAATGATAAAATGTTGACCTCTCCCATCAAAGATAAATACGGAGTACCCGCTAAGACCGTCTTTATCCCCATGGTGATCTTATGTTTGCTATGATTTATTCAGTTTAGCACAAAGATACTAATTTAAGGCACCCTACTAATATAACTAGTGCAAAGTGGTAAAATTGCGTTTAAAATTATTTTTACCTGGAATTGAACCCCTGATCATTGACACTAGTGAGAAATGCGTAACTCGTAAATCTTGGTTATAGGCTTCTAATATATCGTTTTTCCCCACTTTTTCGCGGATGCCTTGGCCAATTTCAACAAAACATTGAGTGTCATTTGTACATCTACTAAAGGTGTTGATATTTACCTTTGATAAAACCCACAGGTCAAACACCCAGTGATAATCTAACTGGTTGCCTAATCAGTGATATAACTATTGCTCCAAAGTGATGTTCGAAATGTCTGTCGAGACACAAGAAACAAATTGATTTAAGTTCTCTTTTGTGCTTGACTTGTATACAGAAGGAATCAAAATCATCTAAGGATAATTTTGTTTAACAAATACACAGCTTTAATTTTAAAATTAAAAAAATCTCAGGTTTTTCGGCTACACGATGAGAAATTTAATTTTTTATGGAATCGGACGGCACGGATGAGAAAAATGTAAAAAAAAAAATCACAAAAATATTTCGACTTGATTTACTTGTGCTGGAGGCGGTGATGTCGAAATTATTTAGACAAATCCTCTTTGCTTTTTTTATACTACAAAAAGAAGTAATTAAAAAATCCGATTATCAAAATTGATTTGACATTTGCCTAAAATCTTTGCCGAATCTTTTTTCTTTTTCACCTTTTTTTAATGCCATAAAAATTTTCAGCATAAAAAATGGACTTTATTCCAAAAAATAGAACGAAATTTTTATTTCTTAAAATTATAAATACCTTTTCCGAAAGTTAAACGTAAAAATTAATAGATTTTTTAAAATGCTTATTGATATTTAATCAACCTAATCTAGCACAAAACTATAGATATAGTTTTCTCATTGAGGATCGAACTCTCAAATACTTTAAAAAATTAAACTACAATTGATAGCTTAGTACTATGCAATGCTACCAGTTTGATTAATGAGGATTTAACCTGTTGTAATACTAACTAACTAGTGATTAAGCTATGGTTAAAATAGTACAAACCAAAAACCTGGGACATTCATTGAAGATCAAATTCAATATAACAGTTATAGATCGTAGACCAACTTGTTAAGTATTGTCCTATGGCAAAACAAAAATTAATGACTTTTCACAAGTGAAAAGTACAACTGGACTCTATTCTGGTTGTCTTGATAAATCGATTGCAACTTTTGTGAAAGGAAAAAGAACGAGAAAACCAAAACGTTTGAACGACTCTATTTATTGATTGGCTCCTGGTCATTAACAGCGACAATACTGTCAAAACATTAACAATCTAAACACTCTCTCTCTCGACCTTTGTCAACACTTCGACGAGTACTCTAACCTTCCTTATCAATATTATTTACTTTTCTTTTTACCTTCTTTCACATTTTTTCATATTTTTTGACAGCCCACCCTTATCCTAGATTAAATTCTAAAAAATGTTAGCCCACCGGTTACTTTTCTTTCCATGAGATTTTTCAAATTCTTTGTAATAGGTTTTCGAAAATATCTATTCTCTCACTAAGATTTCTTTAATTCCTTATCCCTGATAATCCTCTTTCCCTCATTTAGAAAGCATAATATATCGATAAAGTGATAAGATAAATATTAAGTTTAAAAACGTTCGGCGCTTAATCATCAAATTTATTCTTCCAACAGCCATAAAATATTTAGTATATAATAATTGAAGCTGAAGTCAACGGGAAACAATATTGTTGGCGAGATACGAGGATCATTAAATAAGTTTCCAGACTTTTTTCGTATAGGCACTTTTATTGATAGTACACACATGAAACTCTAGTCCCCTTCGAAGTAATCTCCTTCGGCTGCAATGCACTTGTTGTACCGTTCCAACAACTTCTGCAAGGCCTCATGGAAGTCCTCTTGTGTGAGCGTGTCGATGACCTTCGTCACAGCCTCTTTCATCTCCTCAATTCTCTCATAACGACAGCCTCTGAGCTTAGGGAATAACCAAAAGTCATAAGAAGCAAGGTCTGGACTATAGCGAGGGTGAGAAACTATCTTGACGCCCATCTTGGTCAAATAGTCTGTGACAAGGATGGAGTTGTAGACTGGTGCATTGTCCCGGTGGAAATGCCACTGACCCGATTTGAAGAGTGCTTGCCTCTTCCGATGGAACCTCTTCTTGAACTCCCTTAAAACCTCAACATAGTAACCCTAAGCCTTTGGCCAATCAACTCTGGTGTATTGACTTTCTTACATGCTCGATTCATGCAAGATGGTCAAAAAGCAGTCTAAAGCATTCCATACGTTTCTTTGGCATTTTTTCCAAGTTTAAAGGGTGTATTCCAATTCCTCCTGTAGCTGTTCATTTGAACCTGAAATCATAAAAATTGGTCAGTCATCTCATAAGATGTATAACAATAACATACTCATTTTTCAAGAGTCTACGTCAATTTTAAATGCCTGTATGAAAAAATTCTGGAAACTTATTGAATCCACCACGTATATTAATTTCAAATACAGTCTGCACTAAAATCGAACCAATTAATGTTTTAATTTTCCCCCATCTCCAAATTTTTCTATCATCAAATATTTAATATTGAGGGTAGGTAATGGTTTTCGTATATTTAATAAGTCCTACCCGTATTTTCATGGTTTACATAAATATGATTAAATATGTACACACACACACACACACATAAGGTGAAAATCAAAATTTGTGATTGGACCTTGTAAAAAATTTTATATCTTAGTTTTTCTGTGTGAAAACTCAGTTTTAGTGTACTCTTCATAATGAAAAAGGGTGAAAGTGCGTACAACATTCGATTTGCGAGCAATGTTCAAATTGCCTAAACTATCGAACCTGTTAAAGCTATCAGGAATAATTAGTATAGAATGTAAGAAAGGGAGTGCAATTATTAACAAAGTATTCTTATGTCCATTCAGCTGTATAATGAATTTCATCCTCACTAAGTGCTTTATTGTTGCTAATTCATCTTCATTGTAGCCCAATCGGCTGGGACTACAGAATATACTGACTGCATCTCTACAGTGGAGGAAGACTCCTCTAACGAGTGTCTTAGATATGGCACTAAACAATCTGATGGTGAGGCTCCAGTAATACTGGAGCTTTGGAGAATGCAGAGTACTCCTTTATTGCCATCGCTCCCAGGTCCACTCTAGCTCGGAGTGGTAGCTCCTAATCTATGGATAAAATAGAACTAAACCGTGTAATTACGGTTAAATGAATTGTTTGAAACTGAACTGTTTTGAAATTTGTGTGTAAACAAAAAACTATGCATATACTAAACTGAATTGTTTGAAACAGATCTGTTTATATGTATAAAAATGGGTTCGGCATAAATTAACCAACACTGTTTTATGTGTCATAAAACCAAACTTCGAGTGTTCGATTGTTGGTAAGCTTCTTCAATAGTAACAGAATGAGCAAGGTTTTATTCCTATCTTAAAGTGATGGTTAACGAGTGATGCATGAACATTTATCAGTTGGTTTTCTAAGAGACTTATTAAGATTATAATCACTTAATAAATACCTACATAATTTTCTTGCTATTTGAGACACCTAAATTAACGCGTATTTAGCACTAAAATAACAATGAATAAATGTTTTTGAGTCTTTTTTTTTTTTTTTTTCTATTAATTTCTATTTGAGTCTTTGAGCCTTTTCCCATGGGTTTGTGATGAAAATCATTTTAATCCCTTTCACTGATATTTTGTATATCTGGATATCTGCACAAAACTATCAAGGGTTTTGTAAGTTACTATTAGAAATTGCAATATAAGACTACTTTTTCTTTATTTTGGTAAAGAAAATGTATTATGCTATAAAGAATTAAACTAATGTATGTTTTCATTTTCAGTCATGACTTTTTTCTCCACTGAGCGTAATCTCCCCCATACATTTCTAGGGTCTTATTTCGAAGAAAAATATTAATACGTAAAGATTTAGGGGGGAAAACACAATTTTAACAACAAATAATATCCCAGGAGTGTGGAAATGGCACATTAATGCAGTAAAAAAAAAAAAAAAAAAAAGTTTTTCAAACATTCAATTTTAGGGATTAAAAAATCTCCCAAACCAAAATAAAAGCCATTTGATTTTTTTTTTTTTTTTTTAAATTTTGGGTTAGATCAAGTGAGTTTGAAGATATTCTGACATTTTATATCCTACGTGCTCCAGTTTCGTTTCAATAATTTATAAAAATCGGGTTTGTTAACGTTTCATATCAATGCTATAATCTTTTTTTCTGACAATTAACTAATTTTTTTTTTCTCGCTGGGAATAGCAAGTTAACAAAAAAGGGTATCATTAGTTGGTCTTTAAAAGATTGGTGATGAAGATGCATTGCATCGATCTTTTTTTTGGGGGGGGGAGACGTGGAAGACCAAGCTTGAAAGCTTGCCGCTAATAATGTCAGGAATAGTTTAAAGTTGAAAGAATAACTTTGTAAAATAGTCATCATATAGTCTGGCAAATAGTGTGATTTCAGGTGATTGTTCTTTTTCATCGTTTTTTCTTGTGTTCTTTGTAAAATACTTACCTGCTTTTTGAAGATCCCCCATCCCAGTGGAAGATATAAAATATGCTTGCTATATTTTAAGTATAAACTGATGCCCTGCTAGCTTAGGATTTACTCTCACTTGGTTTGGCAGGATAATCTATGCTGGATTAAATATGTTGGCATGGAGAATAAGCCACTTTTTAAAAAGTATGACACGTGGTAAACAATCAATATATACGTATTCCCCACACGAACACACACACACACACACACACACACACACACACACACACACACACGTGTGTGTATGTGTGTGTGAGAAACGCACGTACTTTTAGGAATAAAAATAGTTAAGAAATAATTAAAATTTGGAAAATTGATGAGAAATACACTACAAAACTCTTTGGTCTCATAATTTCATTTTTTTTTTTTTTGTTTTGTTTTGTTTTTTGTAATCCCTCGTGTTTCGATCGAGTCATTTTATAACCTTCATCAGGTGAATAATTTGTATTGTGTAATTTTGAAATATATTATTCCAATCTCGCAGTCATCTGGATTGTAAACTAAGACAAGTAGATAGTTACCTATTAAAACTCGGGTAAAAAGGCAAATATCATTTGGATGATGAGTGCATCAGTCTTCCTATTTTCAAGCCCATTTGGGCTCGTAAGATTGAATAACATACACTTTGCTTAACCAAGTAAAGTTGGCGACCGTAGTCGAGGGTGACCAGAAGGCTCCCTTTTCAATAGCTTTTAAACCAAGGTGTATAGGAGGGCGTTTCTCCTTTCCTTGGATTGCTCTACTTTACCCTTGATACGTACCTTATATAGCTAAGTGTTAAGCAAGGAGGTATCAAGTACCATTTTTAAAGTCTTTGGTTTGACGTGATCTGGAAGTGAACCCAGGTCTCCCGGACCCAAAGCCTTACTAAAAGTCTCTAAATAGGTCATTATTGCTACATTCTAGACGGTTCGTAGCCTTCTTCAAATGAACGGAAAGAATGGTGGTCATTATTTCGGAAACAACCAATATTAATCGAGTACGCTTGGCGCAAACTCTGATCCCTTTTTCCTTTTAAGTTTTTTTTATTTTTATGGATTTAATTTTCACAGAATGAATTGCAATACTTTCCTCAGTACGAGCCTAGCAAAAAATCCAATGTAAAGGTACTTTTCCCTAAGGTGTTCGTTCTTTGGTAAAAAAAAAAAATGTATAGAATTTTGGATACTTCACTTTCCCCAAAAATATAGTTTTCTCACATGAAAATTTGGTGCAAGACTCCATCATCTGGAGTTTAAACTATGCCAAATGAATAGTCACCAATTCAAACTTGAGTAAAAAGATAGATATTCCTTTAAGAGATAAGTACATCAGTCTTCTTATCTCTGTTTCATACTTGGGCTCGAAAGTCAAATAACATAAAATTTGCTTTGCCCAAATTGAACAAAAAGTCTCAAAATACGTCCTCCCTCACTTAAAAAAAATAGTGCAACTGTCTTCCAATTCTTATCTCTCGAAATCTGGTCTTGTGCTGAGCTGAATAAATTATCTTGAACCCAAGTGAGTCAAGCTGATTTTCAAGGCAAATATCCCTCTTTATTGGAATGTAGGTGCAACATGTTATTTCTTTTATGCTCCTTTTCTTTATATTCCACATTTTGCCGTACTGAATAAATATAATTTCATAATTGAATGACCTATAAAAGTTTTTATATACACACTCACACAAACTTAGACGAACAACTTGTTGCTTTCAACAGCCTTCAACTCCTTACATTTTTTTCCTCTTCTCGTTTCTCTATTATACTTCGCTCTTCTAAACTCCGCCTTCCCAGAATAGACATAAGCTTCATTTTTTTTGTTTTGGTATTTTCGTTTTAGGTTGTTTTTTTTTTTTAGGTTTTTTTTTGTTTGTTTGCATTTTTTATTGTTTTCCTTTATATTGTGTTTCTTCCATTTATACGTCTATATATATGTATATTTTAATACCCTCCTTTTCCCCCTTAACAACTGTTAATCAATCTACGTACCAACAGGCCATCAAATCCACCGGTTGAACCAAGCAACAAAGCAGTCGCTTGCTTAGCTAGCAGCTTGCTTGGCCAGGTCGTATGAGCTTTTTTTTGTTGTTGTTGGAGGATTCGTCACACCGTTAACAAAAGTTATCATCTCTCTTTCTTTGAAAACCTTACACGCACACACACGCATATATAGACACTTAACATTTGTAATTGGTGAGTGACTGCTTGCTAGATTTGTTGACTTGTTATTATTCAGTTCAACCAGCCTGTCATAACGGACGTGAATTTCTTTTCGTGATTTATAAAAACAATATAATCAAGCGAGACGATCCTTGTGTATGCATATATATATATATATATATATATATATATATATATATATATATATATATTGTGTGTGTTATTCCTTTAATTCTCATGTTACCATTATCACCTATTTTTTGACTATGTAATTTTAAAAAGATAATTAAATTACTTCATTAAAAAAACAGCATTCTCTTTTTTATTGATATATCTTAAGTTTAGTTCAATACAGCGCAAAGAAAACCAAAAAGATGATATTGCATCGATAGCTGAAGTTAGAAGCGCCATTTTGCTTTAAAGAAATATTTTAACAGCACGTCAAATCGTCTAGGTTTATTCTATGCGTAGATATTGGCGAATCGCGTAAATTGTAAGGCCATAAGATATTTGGTATAGTTGTTTCTGAAGAGTGCTTTTGTTTTACACAGTTATGCTATCAAGTATTCTTATCAAATACAAATAATTTGCGCAGAGTTATATGGTTTCAAGTATTCGTATCTAATACGAGTAATTATTAAACAGATCCACTTGATCCATAGATTAGACATAAACAAGGCTTATCATTCCGTATCAACGTGAACCTGGGAGTAATGGCAATGAAATGGAATGCCATGTTCACCAAAACTTCAATCTTACCACCTGACACAGTTTAATGTCATACACAGAACACCTTTTTTATGAGGGGATCTTTGCCCTCTGAAGGGGATCCAGTCATCGTATTCTAAGTCCAGCGGACAGGGCTTGAAAAATAAAATGAATATTCAAAATCTTGGCGCCTGTAGAAAAAATACGTTAATGATACCTCAACTATGATGAGGCAGATTCTATTCTCTCCATTAATTTAATCCCATAGGTCTGTTTTTCCTCTTTTCATATTTCAGAGCTTCAAAGGCGTATCGTTTGCGAACAACTTAATCAATTTTCCATTCCTGCTTTGACATCGGTACATTTCTTTACAGACAATTCCAAGCTGCGCACTTTTTCGTTTGACTTCAGCTAAATGCCAAACTCTTGCAGGCCCCTTATGTTTCTATTTAGTCAACCAAAGCCCATCCCAGGAAGTTTATTGGTCTACCTTCTGACTGCCCCCGCTACTGTCCTTAAAATATCTTCACCACACTCAATGTTAATAGTGACGACAAATGTTAAACATTCACGTAATCACAGTGTGACGTTTTCTGTATGTTTCTTCCATCACAATAAAGTAAAACTTATATAAAAATCAACAAGTAAATCCTGCTCGGATTCGAACGTCTGACTTGAAGATAAACAGGCAAATGATATATTAACTACACCAACATTCTGCTGATTGAACAGTTGAGTCTATTTAATTTCAATAAATAATTTAGGTAGAACACACGGATACTACACTGATCCTAGATAGAAAGCAGAGAAACGAAATGTTGATCCTAGATAGAGTACACACACACACACACACACTGTTCCTCAGTAGAAGAATTGCTTCATATGTAAATTCTATCATTTTTACTGGTACTGTTTTAGTAATAAATAAAAGCTATACAAAAAATCATATCTTTTGTATTTTTGTGATGATTCTCTCCAGTTTAAAAAAAGAATGTCTGTGTAGTTTATCAATTTTGTAAGTTTTTTCGTTCACATAATCAAGTATTCTCGAAGTGTGGAGAAATTTTGGGGACATTGGATGACACCCTCCCAATTCATTCCTTCTTCAATATCTGCTGAGAATACTCGGGTTGTATCCTTCTTAAAAGGGGTGTCCTGATATGACACTCGACTACAACTGATGCTGAGGCTCCTGTTCGGGAGCTTTCGATTTCGAACCACTCTTTTATTTTCATTACTGCCAGATCCACTCAGGCCTTGAATGGTCGTATCTGATAGGATCCCATCTATGGGTCAAATAGATCAGTTTGAATATCATTCGTATTTGATATGAATACGCGATGCCTTATAAATGTGCAGTAAACAAATCTATAAATAAAGGAGAAACAACTTGATAAATATAAATGTACGATGGATGCAATTCCCTGAACTCTAGACATAAAATAGCCATAGACTTTTTGGCATGCTAGTAAAATGAATAAATCTTGCTAATATCACTCGGATCTTATTTACAAAATTGAAACATCACGTAAGCTAATACTTAGCCTGATAATAGAGTCGACTTCTGATGTTTGTACAATTCAGTTATATTAACCGTAAAGCTCTGAAATAATGGGGAATGAACAATAAATTAATTGGGAGTTTTGTCCCGGGGCTAAGTTTGCTGCTATTTCCCCATGGATTTCAACATTTGGTAAAATAGTCAGTTTCAACCTTATCTTTCCAGTTCCTGAAACGTCATTTAAAATTCAACATTGAATACTTTTCATTTTAAACTTTGTAATGAATAAGTTTTATAATACATAACAGCTGGAGGATGGAAACACCCACACAACACCATTATAGATATGTTGAGCTGCGTATACTGGTACAGGAACTTAAAAAAAAAACCTTAAAAATATCCTAAATCTCTCAAATCTGGGTAGAGGGGTTCTAAACTTTAAGATATTCACCCTTTATCAGAAGTGTTTAAAATTTCAGCTTCATTCTTAAATTGATTGATTTTAACGGCATTTCAATTCGTCAGTGCTATTCTACGAATGTCTAGAGGTTAGGAAATCGCCTTCATTGAACATTTGTATTCACATTTTTTGTATCGTTGTTTCTTAAAGGTTTTTTGCAGACAGTTCTATGATATCAAACATTCTTATCTAATACAAATAATTTGCATTCAATTGTATGGTTTCAAGTATTCTTATCAAATACTACTAATTCATACACAATTATGTGATTTCAAGTAATTTCTATTTTATAATTTGTATGTATATGGTTTCAATTAACTTATAATAATTATTCACAAACAATTATATCTTTAATTAACTATTCTTAATCATTCACTTATAAGTCATCAACTATTCCTATCTAATACTGATAATACAAACATCTATTTGACTCATACATGGTACCCTAACAGGTACTACCACTCCATGTCAGAATGGACCTGGGAGTAATGGCAATGAAGGGGTACTCTACACTCTCCAGATCTCTAGAACAGGAGCCTCACCTCCAAATGTAGTTTAGTGTCATAGCCAGGACACCTACATTTTAAAAGTAATTTACAGAACATTTTACTCAGATGTGGTACAAGGCCGTATGAATGGGGCACCCGATGAGTCTCGAACTCGCTCGTGAAGGTTTGTTAGTCTAGCTTGCTAACCATTACACCACCTGAGGTGCCCTCTATATTTTAAAAGTAATTCATTCAACCAACACAACTACAATTACAAGTGAATGTTCGTTGATCAAGGAAATAAATATCGTTTTTGAATTATGGAAAAACTATAAAATTCAGCATTGAAGAATATTTCCAATACTTTTCCGGAATTTTTATAGCAGCGATGGTAATTACCTGAAAGTTAAACATTTTGCTTAGAAAAATGTTAGGAATGGTTACTCAGCTTAGTCTGGCTCAAGGCCGAGAATGTAGGGTTCCCGATGACTATAGAGTACATTAATAATCTGCTGCACTAACTTTCTAAGCGGCTCTTTACACGATGGTTCTTTAAGAATGAATGTTCCAAGAAATATCAACAAAAATATCCCTTGTGTATAATAAATTATGAAAATACCTTTACATTTTCTTCTAATTTTTTTCCCTAGGTACTTCAAGTAAAACGTCGAATCCTAAACTTTATTTTAATATTAATCTATTCTTTCAGATAACAACCATAAAAAGATATCTATTACACTTTTCAGAAATATTCGATATTCGAATATTTTGATACTTCAAGTTCTTCTCGGTTTAACTGTCTTTATTGACGTCTACACTGATGACACAAAAGAATAGTTCAATCAATAAAGTGTTGAATGACGAATATAGAAGTGCTTACAAGTTGAACCATAGCTAATTGGAACCTTAAACAAAATCTGATTCAGATGTTAGAATTTTACCTAGTATGTGATAATAATACAACTAAGAAAAACAGAATTACCACCCTATCATTTCTTGGCTTAGGGACCGAAACCTTTTGATATATAAATTTATATAAATAATTATTACCATGTAAACTAATAAATGTTTAAGAGCAAAAATTCATCCTTCAATAACAAAATATATTAATGGGAACATTAGTTGACCCTCTCTCTACAAAAATCATTTCCGATTGCCAAATAAGAAAATATACTTTCATCATTTTCTGTCTGTTAAAACAAAATTTCATTATAAACTTTGTTTTAATTTTTAATTTGATTTTTATTAATTATATTATTAATGCTTTAACTTTAATTATCTTTAAATTTATCTTTTTTGGGCTCAGGTCGGTTTTACTGTCAAGAATTGTTAAGTAAATAAAGTTGACTTCATCAAAATTAAAACTCTCATCCTATATCATTGTGAAACTTTTCCAATATGGCTACGGAGTCTTGTTAATGAGCAAGATTCTTCGGATCTGATTTACTGCATTCTATATAGTTTGTTTACACTAAGTAAGTAAAGTAAAATTGGCGACCGTAGTCTAGGGCGACCAGAAGGTTCCCTTTTCAATAGATACAACACTGAGGTGTAGGAGAAGGTGCTACTCCTTTCCCTGGGTTGCTCCACTTCACCTTCGATACGTACCTTATATTGCTGAGTGTTAAGCAAGGAGGTATCAAGTACCATTTTTTTTTTTTTAAAGTCTTTGGTATGACGCGACCTGGGATTGAACCCAGGTCTCTCGGACCATTGGCGAAAATTCTACCCACTAGGCCAATGAGCCGTTACACAAAGTAGTAGTACGTAATAGTTTTAAGTTGTCCGAATTTTTGATGGAGTGATTTCATAAAGTATCTCCAGCCCCACTGATACCGTGGCAAAAAATTTCCCTTCACTGACATGCCATGGATGATCACCTGAGAGAAGTTTCCGAATCACAAATGGATTTTCATTTAGCACCTATCAGCTTTCTAGAGCTTCACTTCCAGCCATTGTTTTGATTTAGAAGTACTTTTATATTCTCCATTCAACTGAACTTTTAGTGGGCGCACTCTACCATAATTACTTGCGGCGTGTTAATATTATCAGTCAAAAGCTGTTTTATCCACTGACATATACCAGTAATTTGAATGAAATATTTGCTCGTTATGGAATGGTTACAAGGCTTTCTTCGAGGACCATTAAGCTTGGATGGGCGCTTCGAAATATGACCCCCCATATAAATTAGCGGCTTATTTTCATTTCTTTTTATTCCAACATGACATACTAAGATTGATTAATAACGGTTTTTCCTCCTTCTTCCGCTCTCAGTAACTTGAGGATTTTCCCTAGAGAATTTTTCCCACTATGTCACTTAAAAAGAAAGGAAAAAAAAAAGAAAAAGCATGATTATAAGTTCTGATTTTTTATGGATACTTCCTAAACTTAGTTCAATATTGAGCCATAATAGAATGGTATGGAAGTTGGTCGAGGCAATTTGACTATTTTAGTCTACAGGCAGACAAGATTTTTTCCGGGAGTAAATAAAGAAAAATGATTATTCCGAGGGTCCGGAGGAGATGGGGCAATAACAAGTCCTTTTGAAAAATAAAACCCCTTTTTAATAAGACAAAAGTTCTTAGGTCAGTGTTCATATATAATGCTAGAAATTTCTGACATCAAATATTCATCGAGGCTCCAATTACCAATCTTAAGAAGTCTTTATATTTCTCTTTTGAACCATGATAGCTGTCAAAATATGACCCCAACATATCTTGATATTTGAATATCATATTCAAAAAGTTTTTTTGAAGTTTAACTGAAAGAAAAAAAGATTCTGTACCTTGAGACAAATATAAAATGGGAAATAACATTTTTTTTTTTTTTTTTTTTTTTGAGACTGTAAAATATGAATAAAAATTTTGAAACATTTGAAGATATATTTTTCTATGAAATTATCTTATTTGTGATATGCGTGAAGTTCTAATAAGCAATTAATTTTCTTTTTAGCTAGATTAAAAATAGATTTTGAAATCATTAAATTCAATTTTAATAAATTGAATTTTTTAATACATGATATTTTTTATCATCAACTTAATATTTGTTGTTCTGTTTGCTATTAGAATCTATGTACTTTTAGTTGCTAAACCAATATCTCATGTACGTTTTGTGTCGTTTACAATTATATATCCAACTGTTATATCTGTGTCCGGTTATATCATGTCAGCAGGTGTTATTATTTCAATGTCATGTTTCTTGGATAATCCAAGTCACCATATTGCCCAGTCGGCTGGGGCTGTAGAATACATCGACTGCATCTCTGCAGAGGTGTAAAACCCCACTCCAATGAGTGTCCTAGATATGACACTAAACAAAATGATGGTGAGGTTTCAGTGATGCTGGAGCTTTGGGGAATGCGGAGCACCCCTCCATTTCCATTGCTCCCAGGTCCACTATGGCCCGGAATGGTAGCACCTGATAGGGCCCTATCTATGGGTTGAATAGAACTGAATACATAGGCTAAACTGAATTGTTTGAATTTGAACTGTTTGATTAAACGGAGTTGCTTGAAATAGAAATGATTTTGACAAACTGTACTACATTTAAACTGCGTGCTTATGCTAAACTGAATTGTTTGAAATGGAACCGTTTTTTATATTGAAACTGTTCTTATACTAAACGGAATTGTTTAATATAGAACTGTTTTTAACATTTAACTATGAGTAAACAAAATCTGTACTTATACTAAACTGAATTAGAACTTTTTGAATAAACTAAATTACTTGAAATAGAAATGTTTTTGACATAAACTGTGTAGTCATGCTATTTGTATTAAAATGGATTTGGCTTTAAATAACCTACAAAGGTTGATATGCCATAAAAACCAACCAAGTCACCATATATACTCGTAAATAGGTTGAAATAATTTATAGTCTCGAAAGCATTCTTTTAACCAGGATTTACTCAACTCCTTTCTCTTACGTTGGGAATTCAAACTCACAAAACTTACTTGTATAGGTCAATGCTAATTTTTTGTCTAAAATATAGGTCTTCGGAATTCGACCTATACACGAGTATATCACGTAAGTCATTGTAGCAAAATCAGATTGTCGTTATTGGATGTTAACGAATGTATTGTACCCGTTTAATACTAAAATATAGTTAGGTTTGTTGCAAATACTTTCACATGAAAAGTAGCGATAATGTCTGGTACTTTAAGCTTAAATATTTCAATAGACTGAATAGTTGAGCAATTCAGTTGTTCTCAGTACTGATTTAATTACTGTCCACAATATCATGAATGATTTCAATTAGTCTTGTGCCTCAGTCGTAACTTTGGAGTGGGCTATCTAATGAAGATCGAATTTACGACAGTAAATATCCTTACTGCTTACTTGTAAATCCCTAAGTCTCGATGATACGCTCCTGTCGTGAAAGATTAACTTTTAAAAATATCACAAATGAAGGGGCACTCAGAAAGCATCGAATTCTAAGAGTTACTTCGTGCTTGGTGAAACGGTTATCGTCTTGGGAAATGGACACGGTGACCCAATTTTCAAATCCTGTACGAATCTGTTTGTATTTCACGCTAATGACCTTGAGAAAGGCACGAATAATTCACTCCCTTCTAAATAAAAGTATCAAGATCCTCATGGACCACTGCTAACTCTGAAATCCTGATCAAAATTCTTCAACACTTCTTAAATCTGCTTCCTGGCAGATCGATTAACAATTTACTAGGTGTGTGTGTGTGTGTGTGTGTGTGTGTGTGTGTGTAAAAGAATATCCTATTGATAAATGGTTTTCGTAGGAAACCTATACCAATGATTAAACTGGAAAAGACGTCGTACCTGGGCATCTAGAGAAAAACGAACTCGCTACAATAGTTTTTTGTCGGTTACTCTGGAGCAAAAATTCAGTTACCTGCCCTCTAGCTGAAAATTTGTGCATCTATTTCAAAAGCCATCTTTATCAGACGAGCCAATACCTTACCCGTTTATCCAGTTTTTCAGTCAAACCGCCAATGGAGAAAAGAAAAAGAAAGTTGCCAATCCAGTTGAGTCTTTTATGTTTGGGAATGTCTATTTATAATAAAAGGTTTGTTTTTCTCCTGTCCCCACCGTCTACAAGTGCCACACAACATTAAAAAAAATTCTTTACATATTTACATTTTGTAAATCTCCACCTCCTTTTATTTTTTTCAAGAGAACAACATCAAGAAATTATCATCGGCTCTTCATTAAAAATAAATAAAGAAAAGAAAAAAAGTTTATTAATGTATGAATAATAAGGCTCCACTTAAGTTTCCTTAGGTTTAAAGCGCATAGATTAAGAAAATTACTCAAAAAAGAAGTTTGTTGCTGAATTATGTGGAGACGGATGATCTTTTTCTTTCTTCCCTTCCAAAGTTCATTATTTTAAAGTATAGAGGCTTGAAAAGGAAAAAAAAAAAAAAAAGACCCACCATTTTTGGTCTTGTAAGTCTCCATTCAAACCCTGGGGCTCCATTAAAATAAACTTAATGTAAATTTCTCCCGGTAAGGAAAATCTTTTGGTCTGCTTAGGTCAAATGAAAAAAAAAATGCTATGCTCTGATGCAATTTTTTAAATTTTATTTCAAATTGTAAACTGCATGATCTTACTCTTCAGGCAAACCTGCCAAAATTTGACAACTTATCTGGAATCTAACTGAGGGTTTTTAATAAGATTGATCACTCAGGATAAAGAGTGAAATGTTTTACTTCTTAGAGATGAAATTTTAATATCCCAAATTTAAACAGAGTTTCTGGTTGTTGAGAAAAAAAGACGCAACTTTAGATTCTTTACATTAAAATTATATTCGTTAATTTTGGTGGGGATTCTCGAAAAATTTGGGAGGTTAAAAATTACAATAGACATTAAGTTTTCACGATTACGAAATATGTACATATTCAGAAATACACGCAAGAAGGAAGTTTCTTAGCAAGTAAGAGAAACTCACCAAAAAGTGAGCGGATAGAAAACGCTCCTTTAGCCATTCTTATTTCCATCGAGCAGTTTTAACTCTATGCTTGTTTTGGGGTCATCAGGAGAGAATGTGCACCGTTTCGGGGCCTTCCTCTCGACGGTTTTATTTGCACATCGGCCCCCTTCACTGACATGAGGCCCCATTAAAGCAACCTGTCAAATCAACGCAATAATATATGACGTCACACATCATGGTGTATGATATGGAAACTTATTTTTAAACTTGAACACAGAAAAACAGATAACATAAAAGTAAAAAAAAGAAGAAAACTTTCTTTTTTAAGGATAGGACGATTTCATAAAGTTGAATGAATTTTGGTGTTCTATTTTTGCAAGGGTTGAATTTAGAACTGTTAACTTTAAAAAATAGTTCAGTGTTCAATATTGTACTCAACGCGCTGTGATGTCATATATTGTGTACATTTTTTTTTTTTTTTTTTTTTTTTTTACATTCTTGAACACACTCTAATTCTAAGCAGGTACCAGGTTATTATTTTATTACGGTCGCTTTGAAAGTTGTCAGGCCCTATTTCTCTTACTCTCCTCAAATCAGAAATAGCACTGAAAATTCACCCGATTGTATTACAAAAAAAAAAAAAATTAGATAAGATGCAAATTAAAACTGAATCGTTTAAGATGTTCATTTTCTAATTCGTTATCAAAATTTTAATTTTTGACCAATCAGGTCATTTTTGATATTACCGTAATATGATATATGGACTCTTAGCAGTTAACCTTGATAGAAGCTTACAATATCGACTTTGCATACCTTTTCGAAGAAGCTTTTCTCTTAGTAACCCGAATTTTTTTCTTTTTAACTAGTTTTTCTTTGTCGAATTCCTACGATTTCAGATGTAGAATATATACTCATGTATATGTAGGGTTTTTAGGATAACATTTTTAGACAAAAGGTTAGATCGAAATCCGTGCATAAGAAAGACTGAAAACAACTCTTAGCTTCAGACATGAAATATATTTACTAGTTACTATAACTAAATAAGAAAATCTGCATCAGTTTATAATGAAAAGCTGTACGATGCATTCAGAATCTTTTATATTGAAAAATGATACAGAATTACCAAAATATGAAATTTACTTATCTTTCTTCTTTTAGCAAAAAATCAAATGCAACCGACTTTAAAACTTGAGGCAAATCTTTCACTTTTTTTAAAAAATGTCTTTATTTAGCTTAGTTATATATAAGGTTACCATGATGAATAGTTGTTTACTAAACTTAGTTTAGTTGTGGCACAAGGCCAGAAGTATGGGGTGTCTTGTGAGAATCAAACTCGCTGACCATGATACTGTTTGACACAAAAGTGAGACGAAATATTTGCTGACAATTGTCTGAAAGATAGGCTTACATAATGTCACTTCAAAGACGTCAGTTTCAGGTCTTCTGTCGACGCAGCCAAATTTTCTTTGTAATTCATGGATCATTAAGAAGTAGTTTTAACGGTTGGCTGGATGAATATGTCTAAATGTAATTCTTTTTAAATTTCCTCTTAGTCATCCAGGTGAGGAGGCACCTTACTGAGTGGGTCACTAATAGAAAGAAGGGAAATATAATTTTTTTTCTGGAGGCTTGATTTTATAAACTCCTTACTTGCAGTGTTTAGTGGACATGTTCACTCACAACTCCCTCTGTCTCTCTTACGTTTGTCTCTAATTGATTTTGATTGTTTTTTTCTTTTACGCTTTTTTTCAATCGGCTTTTGTTTTTTGGCGGGTGAGGTTGAACATTTTATCGTTTTTATGTTTTATTCATTTAAAAGCCGCCTTATGTGGACTTGAAGTTATTTAACTTTTTCTTAGTCGTGGCACAAGACCAGATGTATGGGGCACCCGGTGAGACCCGAACTCTTGTAATAGTTTGCGAGTTTTACTTCCTGGATATTTTACCAGGCAAGGCACCTCTCATAGTTTGTGTATGTGTATATATATGTTTGGTTTCTTTTTAATGGCATATCAACCTTCACGGGTATTGAATGCTTAACCCATCCTTGAATAACAGCATGGCCCTATTTAACACGTACCACGGGTGAAAATGGGGTTATAAATTTACTAAGAGTATTAGTCTGAAAGTGAACGTGAATAACATTTCTGGAGTTCGAACTCGCTCACTTCGAGGCTGCAGTTCAGCGCGTTAGCCAGATATTATAGAACAAGAGCTTTTAATATGAATTTCATCACTAGGTGCTCATTTGGATTCTTATTTGGATGCTGATTTATATCTAGATGGCTTAGTCGGCTGGGGTTGGAGAATACACCGACCGCATCACTGGAGAGGAGTAAGACCCCCCCCTCCAACGAGTGTCCTGATATGATACTAAACAATCTTATGATGAAGCTTCAATAATGCCAGGGCTTTGGGGAATGCAGGGTACTCCTTTAATGCCATCGCTTCCAGGTCCACTCGGACCCAAAGTTTTAGCACCTAATAGGGTCCTATCTATGGGTCAAATAGAACTGTTTGAAGATTCAAACTGTGTACTTATGCTAAATTGAATTGTTTGTGATGCATAGCCATACTTGAAAACTTTAAACTGTGTGCAAACACAAATGATTAATCGTAAATAAATGTATTCTTACTAGATAGGAATAAGTGAAACCATTTAAATGTTTAAAAAATAGCTCTATCTCGTTTGAAAATGTTATCTACGAAATGTTTTTAGAAACCATATTTAATATAAATGTGTAAAAAGGATTTGGCATTAGATAACCTACAATGGTTGATATGCCATAAAGCTAAATCAAACCATTTTATCTAAAGTTGTTGGTGTGATTTACCAGCACTACAGAAGATAGTGAGCAATTGTTTAAAAAAATTAACAAGATAACACTGCAGATATTTGATACAATATAGGGAGCTCATTTTTTAAAATTAGAATTAAGCCTCTCTTGTGAGCATTCTTCTCGAATAATCAGAATTCAACTTGTATCTCTAAATTTGTCATTGTGCAATCGATTATCTAACCAGTGTCTCTCTCTCTCTCTCTCGTGCTAAATTCTTATTTTCCTTTTATATTTTAAAAAGTTAAATGTTATTTTTAAATGTTGTCAATCTGTAATATTTCGACTCTTGGATATACACCATTTTTTAATTATCAGACAATATCGTTATTTAATTTAAAGGTATTTTCTAACATCTCCCACTTAACACGTCCTACTGTGTAATGGTGAACATTTCTTCTCTTGAAATCTTTAAACTCTTCGAGAAAGTGCTGATCATGATTTTCCAGGACCCTTTCACTTCCGAGAACAAGAGAAATAGACCATGATCTTGGTCTGATTTTTGTGTGAGTGTTTTCCCCCTCCATTCTATCCAAGCGACAATTTTATTTCGGCCCCTTGCGCTATTTATCATTTTCTCTATTCACAGCTGTTGTATGTTCTAGTGTCTTTTCGGATTTTTACAGCAGCAGCTGGAAGAGAATTTTTAATTGTCATTACTTTTTAAAATTTCTTAACAAAACATTTTTCATTTTAGCTGTTACTTTTTCTTTTCGGGAAACAAAAGATAAGACATACTTGTCTGTAAAATAGTTGCATAGTTGATATACATTTTTATCAGAATCATTGAATATAAGTGTAAAGATTTGACTGACTCTCCGTTTCCCTATCATATGAGATATATGGACTTCTATCGAAGTACTTCTTTATAAGTAATAGATATCAATACACGCATATAAGGTGTCCAGAAAATCTATGAATATTTCAGCTGATATTTTTCTTTTCATGAGTAAGATATCAATAAGAATCCACGTGATATAGATATTTGCTAAGCTTAGTTTAGTTCAGGCCACAAATATGAGGCATTCGATGATGGTCGAACTCGCCTTTTGAAAGATAATTATCTGTGTTAACACAGTAACAGACTGGTGTACACATTTCTATACACACGTACCTACCCATTCTACACATATACTTGTAGTCTTTTAAAGTCTTGAGCAATTTAAATTTTAAAGGAGTTTTGATATTTTAAAAAGTAAGGTAAATAAAAGCAAATATATACAAGGTATTGAATATTTAGTTACAGAAAAACTAACTTCCAATATATCTAGATTTTATGCAAACGGATTTTTTTAGATTCATCCAATCCAATGGATAGATTTTTTTTATCATCGCACGAAGATTTTTCCCCATAGAACAAGGCATCGTTCATTTTATTAGATATTTACATAAAAATGATGTATCAAATCAGGTGATTCAAAATGTTCATCACTGTAAAATGGTAAGACCCCGCCAGCAACCAGTGTCCTGGAAATCATACTAAATCATCTGATGAGGAGGCTCCAGTTCTAGAGCCCTGGGGAAGGTGGAGTACCCCTTCATTGCAATTGCTCCCAGGTCCACTCTGAATCAGGGTGGTAGTACCTGTTAAGGCCCCATCTATGTCCCAAATAGAAATGTTTAACTATTTAACTGTGTGCAAACAAATAACTGATGTTGAATTGTTAGGGTTACATAACGATTCTTGAAACTATTTAACTATATGCAAATAAAATTATTGGTGTTTGGTAGCAACACTTGAAGCAATTTTTCTTTGTGCAAACAAATGATTAATATTCAATAGAATTATCCGTGTTAGATAGAAATATTTGAAACCATTTAACTGCACGCAAACAAGTTCTGGCTCGTTTAAAAAAGTTATCTACAAACTCTTCTTTTTCAAATCATATATATTTAATATATGTATAAACAGGATTTGCCATTAAATAACCTACAATGGTTGATATGCCATAAAACCCGACCCAATCAAATCATATATATTTAATATATGTATAAACAGGATTTGCCATTAAATAACCTACAAAGTAGATATGCCTTAAAATCCAACCAACCAACCAAATGTTCCTGCGATTTTCAGCGTTCTGTTTGAACTATCAGCTCTTAAAAGATAAACCTTTCAAATCGTAATACGAACCAACATACATTTATTATCAGATAACCCCCAGAAGATTATACCTACAGTTGTAACTAGTGAAAATAATAAAGCAGCCCAAATGTTGATTGTGGGAACTTTTTTATTGTAAGAATTTAAACTTAATACAAGAATCGCCCCAGAGAATACGTTGAGCTTTTAGCGAAGATTGGCCAAGCGGTTAGAGTGTTCGCCAATGGCCCGGGAGACCTGGGTTCAATCCCAGGTCGAGTCATACCAAAGACTCAAAAAATGGTACTTGATGTCTCCTTGCTTAACACTCAGCATTATAACGTACGGATCAAGGGTAAAGTTGAGCAATCCAGGGAAAGGAATAGCGCTCTCCCCTACACCTTTTTGTAGTAGCTATAGAAAGGGAAGCCTTCGGGTCACCCTCGACTATGGTCGCCAACTTGACTTACTATTAAAAAACAAGCTTTAAAATTGGAAATAAATCCTTTTAAGACGATGGTTGGTATGCATTTATTAATGACCAACTAAAGATTTCAGTTGAAAGTAATCTGATTGAAACATATTTAATGCTTAAGTTTCTACAGTCACATCAGAATATGCACATTATGGAAATAGGTTATCCACAGACTCGAAGACCAACATTCTTCCAGTAAAATTCTTGGATTGTCAGTGTCCTAGTTGCCAGCTCGCGATCACAACGACCTGTCCGCGGTTTTAATTCAATAACTAATACAACAGAAGAATTCTAACAATATACCGTAATGAAAGTCGTGGGATGGATAAAAGATTCGTTCTAATAGATCTTAACAACTTCAGCATAAGATTTTTCTTTTTTCTTCAGTCGAGAACTTTCACCTTTTCTGTTAAAGGAAGAATTCTAAAACTTCTGTTTGACATATCCAAAATACCAACTTGACAAATCTTTTGCTTTGGAACTGTTAAGATATGAATTGTTTAATCCTACGGTTGTGAACACACTGATAATACAATGGGTTACCTATATTAAAATTAGGCAAAAGTATCAAGGTAAGAAATTAATGTCCCTTTTTGGCAGAGTGCACCTGGGACATCCTGCACAATCAATATTTGTTCAGTGCAGCTTTTTATCTTTTATAAATTGGAGCGAGGAACAAATCGAATCATTTTTATTCTATTTTCATATTTGAAAGGATTTACACTGTAGCATTATGTATTTACACAAAAACCCAAAATATCTAACATGACTCGTTATTTTACTATAACATAGCCATGTCTAGCCATTTGTCATTAAAGATTAGCAATATCACCGTAAGGTAATGGTTAGTAAATGATCTAGCTTGACTTTTAAGATTGTAGTGACTTCAATCTGCATTGAGTTTTTAAATTCTGTAGTTTGGGACTGATTAACTTAAGCTTTATTAATAACGAAAGACGCTTATCTGAATCTGTTAACTAATCTCGTCAGATCTTTTCTACCTTAGTGACTTCCAACCTGAAAGGGAGCTTCTCTGCTGTCATTGTGGCATTGCTTAAATACTGATAAAAATTCGCTATCTGCCAAGTAAATAGTAGATGATTTTGACTTAGAGTAGGTAATTGGCTGTAAAAAAAAAATGAACCTTTCAAACATTTTCTGGAAAGTAATAAAGGAAACCTTTTTTTATGACTCTGAGCAAAGTTGACGAAACATTTTACTGGTTACTTACCATAAAATGATAGTTCCCCCATCTAATCTCAAAAGCCATTGTTCGTGATCTTCTCACTTCTGGCACTGAGGTAGGCTATTTTCAGCTGAATGAAGAGCTGCTTGCACTGGAATGATGCTCTACAAATTAGTTTTAAAGAGCATTATTAAGTTGACGTCTTCTATTGGTCATATGGAAGTCAGACCTGACCAATAAGATAAAATGCAGTTTTTTCCAAGCAGCGATCGTGTTGATACTGCTATATGGATGCACTACATGGACGCTAACTAAACGTATGGAGAAAAAGTTTGACGGCAATTACACAATAATGCTGCGAGCAATATTGAATAAGTCCTGGAGACAGCACCCGACAAAGCAACAGCTGTACGGCCACTTACCACCCATCACAAAACTATCCAAGTTAGACGAACCAGAAATGCGGCATACTGCTGGAGAAGTGGGGACGAACTCATAAGCGACGTACTCCTGTGGACCCGTTCACATCGACGAGCAAAGGCAGGACGACCAGTTAGAACCAATATACAACGGCTCTGTGCCGATACAGAGCCTTGAAGACCTGCCGGGAGCGATGGACGATAGAGACGAGTGGCGAGAGAGGGTCAGGAAGATCTGTGCTGGCGGTGCGAGATGATGATGATGATAAATAAGTTCTTATTCGACGCCCAGTTATTTTGTATTTATCTCAGACTTCGCAAAGGAAAAAAAGTGAGAGGCTGGTCTAGTACGTCTGCAATGATTAACAATCTCTTCTCCCAGATAAAGAAACCATTCTTATTTAGATCGAGTTTCTCTATTCATAACAGCTCTATTTTATCATTAATTCCAGATCACCAAAATCTTATTTCCTCCTTAATTTTTAAAACACAACATAGAAATTGAGAAACGAAACTTGATCAAGCAAATTTCAAGATTAAAAAAAAGGTAAATTTTATAGTTTAATGAAAACTAAACGAAAAAAAAAAAATACGTGAATAAGTTCTGAGAGAAATTTTTCATTTGGTATTTAAATCTTCCCTCTTTTAAGCTTAAAATAAGACACAGTGTACGAAATTCCAATTGGATTTCCTTTACTTTTATGGATGTAAAGAAGGACAATTAATGTCTATATTACAATGATCCGATCTTTTGTCAATTTAACACTGTAAAAATGACATATCTTAGTTCAATTTCTATTTGTGCATAATCATTTTAACTTTGCAATTTGCTGCCTAATCAGGCCATGAGTTTCCGAGTAACATCAAAGCCTAAATTGACAACAAAAAAAAAAAAATCTCCGAGCAATTGTGATAATGGATATATTTATGTTTCATTGTTTTTTTATAAACTTTACAGAATAGCAAACATGCATTCAATGTGGGACTGCTTTAATTGCTAAGGTTTTGTCATTATAACACGACGCTTACTCGCTTCGAGTGGCGCCAAATATATGACGATGACTGATTTTCTCATTACGAATTCCACCCATTTTTTTTCTTTTTTTGTAATGGAATATTCTGATGGCGCTGAAGTATTACATTCATTCTCCATCCACACACATTAATATGGCTCTCACACGGGCGCACATTTCTATCACTTGATCTTTTGCTGGATAAAGTAAAGTGTGTATATATATATATATATATATATATATATATATATATATATAACACACGACCTTTATTTCTGGAAAGTTTCTTTTAAATACACCCTGTTCGTTTGGATTATTTTGGAAATATTCTGTCGTTAGCCTTTTCACACGCTGTAACGAAGTTATCGGTTTTGTCTTTGTTGCCTTAATCAACAAAAATGTTTATTAGCAAATAATATTGAATATGATGGTAGAAAATGTTGAAGGATTGGTTTTGGAATATGAAGGAATCCAGTGGTATCGTTTCTTTCATATTTCTTTTAGATTCTTTTTCACTCTCTCTGAATTGTAGTTGGAGAAAAATGGCACGCTCTACTTTCACTTTCATTTTCTAAGAAATCTCATTCTCACTTTCAACTACATACTACAATGAACTTTTGTGAATCTCGAATAGAAGAATCTCTGTGCATTCCTTTGGAGGTGGGTATAAAAGTACAGAGGTCAGTGGGAGGAGGAGATGAATGCATGAAAGATGATTATGCGTTCCTTTCAAGCTACTACTACCACTATTTTAAAGGGGGGGTAGAGAAAGAGGGAATTCAATCCTTCATTCCATTCTCTCCCCCACACCTCTGATCTCATTTTCCGCTAGAACAATAATAATGTAATTTTTTAAAGTGTTTTTTATCCTTTCTTTGATATTTGTCCTTATTTAACTTTTTCTCTTTTTATTTTAATTGTTTTTAATGTTTTTATTTCTTACTTTGTAGTAGGGTTTATAATGAAATTCCTTCTTCTGATCATAACAACTAAATATAGCTCCTAACCTTGCAAGAATGGAAAACGAAATAGTATTGCTGGGAAGAATTTGATTGCTTTAAAACTATTCATCTTTGGGTTTTTTTTTCCCCAAAATGCATTCTGTCCACCCTTCTACAAAAAGGAAAATAAACAACGCGTGTACTGAATTATAGTTCGATCTTCTTCGATCACAAATTTTCATTTCTCCACATAAAATCAAAATTAGAAACTGTAAAGCACTTATATATATACAGGATGAATTTAAACCAAAAATAGAACTGAAGTTAGAGCCATCAACATTTTCAAAACTGAAGCCTTCTTTTATAAGAAACCATTGAAGCTTTTAAAATATTCTCCCACTCCACCCAAGCCGTTACAAATGCTGAAGCGGACGCTTACTTGGAGCAAGAGAACTGGGAACATTTTAGACAAATCATTCCGAAAGTGGGTGGTACCGCTTCCTCTTGAGGTGGTGAAAAGCTAAAAAGAGGTCGATGAGGCAGGGAGTAAGTAGTAGAGGGTGGGGTCAGTAATATATATATATATAATAAAATTTGACAAAATCTAAGTTACGTCCACTTTAGCAATGTGAAAGTTAAGTCAACGTATGCGTCTCGATGTTGACTAGATTGCTTCAATGGGAAAAGGTTATTCTTGCACTTTTTCGGCATGAAAATCCAAAGCTCTTATAAGTTATAATCAGGGACTTAATGCTAGATTAGTTGTCATGTTCGTTGTATGAGGTAGGGAGCTCAAGAGGATACGGGGTGGGGAAGCAGTCCGGGAATTTTTGAAAACCACTTTAAACTTAAAAGGAAAAGTAAACATTATAATTGAATGTAAAATAATTACGTGTTTCATATACTTTTTTTTATTTTATTTTATTTTAAAAAGTTTTAGACAGAAGAATTCGTTTACATTTTACTGCTTAATAAATCCTACTGTGGGTAGGATTTATTAAAGAAATATATGAAAGCCTCAATTCTATCATGATTACAAAGTGAAACAGTTGATACTAAAATCTACTGATGTCAAAACTTTTTGAAGAGTCCAGATTTTAAGTGTTTGGTTTAGTGTGACATAAGGCTATGAATGATAATTATGATGATTTATGAGACGACCTTCAGTTGAGCTGTGTCTTTAATATGTACGTATTTGCTTAAAGACCACAGCATCGTAGAACTCTATAAAGATGAAACTTGATACTGTATCGAATAGTTGTGCGCTTCGGGTAGTGCAATGGTTAACAAGCTAGACTGGCAGATCATTACTCGTGAGTTCAAGTTTCAATGAGTACTTTATATTTCTGCCCTTGTGCCACCTCAAAGCAAACCTGAGTAAATATATTTTCTACCGAATGGTTAAGTAAAATGATTCTGAATACCATCGTGTGAGAGTAGAATACTCACATCAAACACAAATCAATTAAGGTCTTAGTTTTCTTCTTCCAAATAGATTTTATTTCAGAAGTCTATTTGTTTTTTGCTTTTTTTGTCTTTTTTTTTTTTTTTTTTGGTGGACCCCCAAACCAAAATGAATTTCTGAAACAAATCTTGAAAAGAGAGAAAATCAAATTTCTATTTTTAGTGACTTTAATGTCAACAAGTTGAGCCAGTCTTTGCCTAGGTTACTATTTCTAGTGATTAACCAAAACAAAATCAACATTTTTTACAACTTTTCTTATTAACCCTTTGTCCCTGTCCCCCCCCCCCCCGCATCCACTCATCGTCCAAGGTTATTTTTGCCCGATTCCAGCCATTTAATTGGACAACAAAGAATAAATCTGTGAAAAAGAAAAGTTGTGATATAAAACAACAAAGAAAAAACTTAACTAAATAACCCCCACCTCTCCTCAAAAGAGTATAAAATAACTGACAATACTTCATTTCACAATCTAAAACTGTAGCCTTTTAACACCTGAATGAACTTTACAATTAGTTCCACCGACCGTAATGATGATTTTTATTGATCAGATGGGTTTCGGTTAGAACATCTTATGAATTATTGTATTTTTATTATTTTGTTTCCATAAATAGATTATATCTCTTCAATTAATATCATTTACGTTATGTCCTCATCATAGACAACTCGTTACTTGCAACTCACAATATATATTCTGTCAGTAATGCTTGCATTAAATCCTGACTAGTGACAATCTCTTTCAACACATTTCTATAGTAAATCATTCGCAATTAATATACATATAAGAATAACATCATGCAGTCATTTACGTTTAATTTCAAAAAGTAAACATCTTTTTTTCCTGATTTTCAATGAACTGCTGTGTAAATATGCAATTATTAGTGATTCAGTTTTCAAATATTTGTTTTATACATCTAACCCATGATATCGCAGGTTACTCGAAGTGCTAATTCTATTTTATCTTTTAAATTGAACTATTTCAATTCAATTTCATTTTTGTCCGCTGACAGTAAACAATTGTATCAAGCCACTGGAAATGAAAACTTGTGAAAATAACACAATTAATTTCGTTAATTATTAATTATTTGGTTGGCAAATAAGCGGTTTTATTTTCTTTCCAAGAATCAAATTGAACTAATTTTTAAATAAGAATAATTTGACACTTTTCAGGATTCCCAATGTGCTAACTAGATGAATAACCTTTTTTGTTTTGTTTTTCTTTCTTTTTTTTTTTTTTTTTTTTTTTACTGTCTCTGCCGAATGTTAAAATTCATAATTTTTAAGTACAGAACTCTAAAATAATGCTATTGCATTTCCCCCCGTCTCTCTCTCTCTCTCTCTCTCTCTCACACACACAGAATGCTGGATTTTATAGTTTTTCAGTTTAGCTGAAAGGTTATCGAAAACTAAGGAAAATACTTTCATGAGTGAATGAATATGAAAAAGATTTTGACAAAATATTGGAAAGTTTTTAGCCACCCAATATATATCTCCACGAACACACTGGGATATCTCTTTGATAGTTTGGTCAGACACAATACTGATATTGGTGCAACACAACATTCTGAGTTAAAAATTTTCTCCTACTTGTAAAATCCCCCGCAGAAAATTTTACCAGAATTCGATTTCTGGCACGGATGAAGGGCGTAACTCTCTCTGTCACCAAAAATGACCCAGAAGATAAAATAACTAATAATAGTAAAAAAAAAATTGTTAAAAGATTGAGGGTTCATACAAAGAATTATCTTTTGCTGAAGTCTTATAACTTGGTGACGTCAATTGTGTCTTTAACGAATCATTAAACATTTCAGATTGACCTTGTAATCCAATATTATCAACAAAAAGATACAATTAAGTGGGTATATTTTGTTAATTGTGTGTGATAAGTATTTTGACTACAGCTGATGAAACTCTCAGAACTTCCTTCTACCTTTGTAATTTTCTGAATCACTTAAAAATGTCATTTTTTGTTTTGGTTTATTTTTATTTTCCACTCTCGTTGGAAGACATTTAGGATTAGTGGAAAAAGCAGTGCTGCAGCTAAAATTGATAAACTTGGAAAATTTAGTACTTTTGTGGGGGGGTCAGGGTTTGGGGGGGTTGTTTTTTTTTTTTTTAACTACTTTTTGTTTTCCCTTCTAATCTGCATATGTTATCTTTTCCTTAAACAACTTTTAAGAAATGTGTGTGTATAAAAATAATCAAACGTTTGGATAGGTTTCTCTTTCTACATCATGACTAGTTTACATTAATTGTTTTAAAACTAGAAATAATTAAATCTTTTGACGATGTATTGTAGTTTAAAGAATGAATAGTGGATGGGGTCAGAACTAATTATCCGGATGTTTTTAACATTTTCTTTAAAATTTCAAAATTTTTATTGAAATTATTTGAATAAAGTGAATGGTTTTTTTTTTCTGATGTCTCTCACTCTATCTTGTTTTACATCGAATAAAAACAAGTCATCGTTCATTTCCACTCCTTGATCACTGAAAGCAAGGACTTGTCTTGGTAATTGTGCAACTTAATAGCAATTTTTCTCCGCTTTCACCCTGGGACAATCCAGTTGTCTTTAACTTGGCTCTTGCTCGTTGAAATATCTTCTTTTTCCTTTGCAGTGGAGAAGAAAAAGGAGGCGGTGGTGCAAAATTCGACACAAGGTTGTAATTTGTTTTGGAACGACGAATCTTGGTGTTGATTAAGGGTTTAGTTAATTGCTTCCGTATTTTTTTTCTTTGTTTTAATCTCCCTGCCGAGATCAACTGTTGTTAATTGTATCTTGAATTGTTCGAATCGATACAAAATGACGCATTTGGCAGAGCAGAGAGGGAAAAAAAAAATACAGAAAAATCAGGATTACAAAAAACAATTTTTTTCTTAAAAAGAATTAGTCAAATTGAAAAAAGAAATTCAACTAAATTTTTTTAATGGTCCACTTTTGTGTAAATTGGATTGTAACTCTATTTTTGAAAAGATATTTTTTTGTCTTAAAATATTTTTCTTTTTTAAATTTTTCTTTTGTGCGTTTCAGTTTGAATTTTTTTTTTTTAAGTCTTGTCTTAATTATTCACTGTGTGTGTGGGGGGGGTTGTTTTTAGTTTAACATTCTGGTTTTCGTTATTAGAACTGTGTTTAATTTAGATTATTCTGTACAGTAATAACTATTTGGACAATATTTGTAAATGACAAAATTGGATTTACTCATTCTTTGAAAGCTTCAAAAAATTAAATCAAGTGAGATCTTTTAATGGCTACAAAGAATTTCAGCGTGAAACTTAATTCGTGTCATTTTCTTCGAAATGCCGCCATTATTGCTTGTTTATGATCTACAAAAGGATCACAAATATATTTTCAAAATTCTCTTTAAATGAAAACTCAATCGTAAACACGATGCGTTTTTAGAATAATGTATCTAGAGTTCTTTGTCCGAGGAAATGTAACCTTTGATCTGTTTATTTATTTATTTTTTTCAAATCAGTGTAGATTTGTCTTTTAAACTGATTCTTTGGTCTTTTCTGGTGTACATGCACTTTTTTGGATTCGTCTGAAATGTTTATCAGTCGAACATCAAAGTTTATTAAAACTCTTAAGAAAGAAATAATCCTTTTTTTTATGATTCGGTGTTTATGAAACGATTTTTTTATGTTTCTTTGTCAGATCCAAGAAAATCTATCAAAACAGCTGTTAGCATAATTCGTCGTAAGGTAATACTTAGCCAGTCAGTCAAGTAGACAACTGCAGCTGTAGTAAGTTCGATCTTGACTGGGTGCTTCATTGTTGAAGCCGAAGGAAACTAGTTTGAATGAAAAACACTTTTTTTTTTTTTGTTAGGGCTTCTGTATTTATTTTTTTAATGAAAATTATTAAACTTCTTATTTAAAAAAAATTGTTGGGCGGTGTAATTATTTATAGACTATTCTGTATCTAGCTCTTTCTGCTCCATACCTCCCTCCACTCCATCCATCCCTCCCTCCACTCCCCTATTCTGAATACGCTGATTATATTCCCTACGGAGGAATAAGACCCCACCCAAAAAAGGTGTCCTGGGTGTGACACTAAACTGTATCTGATGGTGGTGCTCCAGTTCTCAAGATCTGTGGCTGTGTGTGGAGTTCCACTTCATTGTAATTTCTCTCAGTTTATGTCACGGACTGGTAGTACTTGTTTATGACTTCATCTATGGGTCAAATAAATTTGGTTCAAAATTATTCGTGTTCAGTTGGACCGGGAACAAAAAATGTCTTAAAAAAATATAAACGTAGAATGAAAGCGACTTCGTAACTTCTTGGTATAGTATATAAATCCCTAAAGTGTCTCTGGCACAATATTTAGAAGAGAAATTTAGAATATTCTGTCTTAAATATACGAATGAATAGTTTAATATTATTTAGATACATATTTTCAGTATTTTCCGATAGTGTCATTAATTCTATGCTTTAACATAATTTGTAAACCCGTTGAGTTCCCGTAGTTGCTGCAGTTCAAGTCAATGTTGATATTTCTATATAGAAAGGAGTGAAGAATTCTGATTAGGATTTTATAGATATCTCAGATATATTTGGAAATATAAACATGAGATTCGGCACGCACGCTTAGCCCTCAAAATTGCAGGGTAATTGTTCGAGTTTAGTTATGAGCGGTATTCATATAAAGCTGATGATGCAAGACCTTCCAGAATTTTTTTTTCAACAAATCTATAACTCTGTATTAATCATGAAAGCATTTTTCTTGTACTTTAATTAATCTACACTAAATGGTACATTCAAAATAATGAACTGAAACAAGTGATTGGATAAAAAACATTAAAAAGAATTATATGGAATATCATTTAATTCCAGCTTCCAAATACAAAATTGAGCATGTGTTGCGTCTCCTTTGCAACTTGAGGAATTCCTGCAGCAAAATAAACTAACAACTTTCTGGTTGAGAAAAACAAATCTTCTTCCTATTGCAATGTGTCATTCAAACAAGTTGACTGATTCACCTTTAAATTTTTCTTGCAAATCCACGTGTTATTTGCTTTGCTTCTTCTGTTATTCACTTTATACATTTTTTTTCCCCAAGTTTTGATATTTTTCTAGGATTTTTTCGGCCCTTGAATCTAAAATCTTTGCTTTTTTTTATTTATATATATATATATATATATATATATATATATATATATATATAAATCTGCAAACCATTCTCGACACGTGCTTGAACTTAACCGCATCATTACCATAAGTATCAGTGATCCATTTCCCATCTTTCAATACAGCCGAAAGCGCTCGATAAAAAAAAATAAATAAATAAAATGACTTTTCTTATACACTAACCACAGAACTATGTTTACTCACACAGAAAAGAGGAAAGGTTAAGAGTAGTTAAGTATGAAAAAAGTTTTTCGATTTTTAATCACACCCGCACACATATTATTAGTTTCGTTTATACGTAAAAATGATCCACGATCGTCAGCGGATGCTATCAAACCCTTTTGATAACTACAATAAAGTTTAAGTAATTGGTATGAGAGATTCACGTAATCAACTAATAAAACTGTATTATCAAAGGCATACAATAATAAGTTGTTAACGGATAAGACTCGTTCTTACTGTTGATCTTAGTTAATTCAAATTACTATTTTTGTCCTTAAACCGAAAACTTTGTCTTTTTCCCTTAAAGGAAACTTTTCTTAGGAATATATTAATTTCCAACATAACTGTTACATTTTGGGGCTGTTATTAAGTAAAAATGATGAATTATTTTTCAATGTTGTGCGCAATTAACAGAAACTATAGATGGGGTGGGACACACACACACACACACACATATATATATATATATATATATATATATATATATATATATATATAGAGAGAGAGAGAGAGAGAGAGAGAGAGAGAACATTTTGTAATTTGAACAATACATTTATCTTATGACCAATACTCTGCTTACATTTCTGATTTATTATAAACATATCTCTCCACTCCAACCTGTGGAGAATATTAGTACTTATATACACGTCTCGAATAAACGTGAGACTTCATTTATCTCTGGTGAGAAGATAAGGAAGATTTGGTCAATGATAGAACATTCATAAAATACGGTTTATTCTCCGAAGATCTTGATTGCAGACAAAAATAACGCAAAAAAAAAAAAAAAAAACGTTAGAAGATACCTTCAACATGCATCGGTTTTTATAATTCTAACTTTACGCAATTTTGAAAGGATTTTTTTCTGTATATATAGATTATGTAATTTATTGAAATAAGCCGTAAATTTTTTTTTTTAAAAAAAAGAAGCGTACATCTATTTTGTCAATTTGTTTGACAAGTCGAAACAGGATTGTCAAAGTGAGACCTGAAAGAGGCAGAACAGAATATTGTTTTTAAGTGTTGATTGGTCTGGCTTTCATTTACGGTACCTGCTATTTTTACGTGGTAACCTACGTCCAGTAAGGAGATAAATTACTTGAAAAAAAAGTGCAGAAATAGATTGAATATCGAAAGAAAAAACCCAAAAAAAACTAAGCCTCCTTTTAAAATATATACAGGAAAATATAGGGTATAATTTCATTTGAACAAAGATGCCCATACATGACTTAGAAAAAGAAGAGGATTGATCCCGGTTGCTTAGCATTGCTTCATATAAGAAATTCGTTTATGGAGGCATGAATTCATTTGCGTCTGCTCTTGGAAAAATATTTAGTCATGCTATTAATACGTATTTTATAAGACATGAATTTGGAGGCGAAAATTCCCCCCCCACACACACACTTTTTTAAGGAGTCGTTTTTGAAGGATGGGGTCTTTGAAGGTAATCAAAGATTGTGTAGAAAATTATGGAATATGTGATGAATACTTGAGAGAAAGACGCATGTGTTGGAGATACTTAGAAAAAAGTTATATACAACATATTGTTTGTTATTTTTTATTTCTTCTCAAAGAAGGTTAAAATCACTATGGTTTTGTGTATGAGTTTAAACTTGTTTTTAGTGTATATGTGCGACCCACACTCACTAAGGGGACAATATTTTTAAGTGCTCTATCAAATGGCTTCTGATAATATCTAATAATACCTCTGACAAAGTTACCAGAGAGAAAAAAATTGGACAGTGAGAAAAAGTAGATTATATTACCTTTTTTTCCCCCTCTAAGTTTTTTTTTTCTTTTTTTTTTTTTTTTTTTTTTGCTCTTGTCTTCGATTTATTTTATTTTATTGTAACTCTACACTTCACCCCCTAATGAGGAGTGGGCCTCTCAGAGGCCCAGCAATAATCATTTCACTATATATCTGAAATCTTAAGAGACACGAGCAATATCTTTTTCTTTTTCTCCCTCTCTCTCCTTTTAAGTGCAAAGGGGGTTCCACAGGGTGAACAGTTAAAGTTTCCTAAGCTGGGGTCTTAACGGTTGAATAAAGACGGTGGCAGATATAGTGTCGTGAAGGAAGTGGTGGTTAAACTGGTGAAAGGCAAAGAATTTTTTTAACGTTCTGCGTCAGCTGAGTTCGTTTTTATATTTATTCTTTTAATGTCCCGGGAAATGATTTCTTGGAAGGCAAAGGAATATAAATACTGGTTGAAGCAGGCCTCCCACCCACTCCGAAAAGCACCCTTTTTGTGTGGTTTAGTTGATATTTTAGTTTTTAGTTTTCACAAACCCCTCGTTGTACACTATTGGTTGTCAATTGTATACGCTTGTTACTTATATTTTACCAAAGTCTGGAGATATATATATATATATATGCTTCAGCTATATTGAATGGATCTTTTAACCCTTTCCTGTCTCTGAACTCTCAAAATTTACATAGAAATTAGCACAAAACAATTAAACTTCGCTCTTCCTTGTCGGTGGAACTTAAAATAGTCTGATGGATCCCGTGTAGAGAGGTATAGTTATCTTTACTCCAAAATGGGCTGTCTTGGTATGGCACCAAACAGAATTTGATGGTGAGGCTCTGGTTCTGGATATATGGGGAGGGGGTTCCTTCATTACCCTTACTCTTAGGTCCATTCTAACCCGGATTGATAGTGCCTGTTTGGGTCCCACCTATGAGTCAAATAGATATGCTTGCAAATTACTTTTAATCATAAAAACAAACCTCTAAATAAACTAAAAAGATGTAAATATAAATGTACAATGTAGGCCTAAAATAACCTTCTACGGATTGACATGCCTTTAAGATCGATCAATCAATCTCTATGAAATTATATAAAAGCAAACAGTTCTAAGCTGAATGACATTTTGGTTTGGTCACTAATTTTAAATGTATTTAACAACAGATACATACATTATATCCAGTAGAGAATTTCGCTTTGTATGTAACCTCATACGTTATATCATAATATCAGAAAAATGCTATAGTGCCGAATTTTAAAATTAAAAAAAAAGGCTCATTAACGCCCTTAGTTTTTCCCCTAACTTTTAAGGTATCCTATCTTGATAATGGTTAAATGTAGAGCCGAAAGTGATCAATCTACATTTTCTAGAGATGGAATACGAACGGGCGTTGTATAATGCAAAAAACAAGAAAGATTAAGCAAAAACATTCCTTGTCGGTAGCTTTAATAAAACCTATATTAATGAAGTATTGCTTCCAAATACACGCTATATATATATATATATATATATATATATATATATATATATATATATATATATAATAATTAAGCGAAAACTCATTTTCTGGTCTAACGAATTGAAATGTTTGTGCTAAGCAATTTAAATAGAATTTCTCTCTCTTTCTCTCTCCTTCCTTAATGAAAACAGTTAAACAATCTAAGGAAAAAAAGTTTAAGATCTCAGTGAAATATCTGTGGCCATAATTAAGCCAACGTTCCAGCAACAGTTTAAGGAGAGGCCTTTTCATTTAACTTTTCATTTAAATTTTTAACTTTAATTTTATATCAATTTTACTGATTAATGAGGAATTTTTTATTTTATTTTTTATTTTTTTTTATAGATATGTAGAGCAGATATCAATATTTCATTACCAGATGTTAGAGGAAATAAATCCTTAACCCTATACAATATCAAAGACGATTTTGTGTTTTAAAACTAAAAATGTTTGAAATTTTTCTCAGAACACTAAATATTTTTCATTGTCCACATTTGTTTTAAATTTTAAACTGTTCAAGTTCTAAATTTTCATGTAGGCATCATTTGATTGAATATTCAATCGAGTAATTTCACTTTTTATATTGGTTTGTCATGGTCTCCTTACATCCTTGTGGAATCTACGCAAAGGGCAACTACATCCAGTTTGTGCGCCACATAGGAACTTCGTTTTGGAGGGCAGTAACCACATCTCACTAGCTTTTTTAAAAATCAACTTTTCTTGATGACAATAAAAATCCCAGTTCCCAAAATGAAGAAAATCTTACCTAATTATAAAATTTCACAATTTCATAAAACCTTCAAGAATCTGATTACTTTCCAGCTTACGTTGTCTAGTATTTACGTATAGTTTACGAGTATTTAGCATATTCTAGTGGAAATATCAGTTTCTAACAAACTATAACTTTACTTAATAAGTTATTTCTTAGATAGAGGTAAAAATGAATACAGTAATATATGAAATGCTTAACCTAATATTCACTTTGAAAACTTACATAATAAACACCTATCCCATTTAGTTATGTTTTAGTTTTTTCAATCCAATATTTTTTTGTAAATCCTCTTTTCTTTCGATGAGGATCAATATTTCCTCCTCTTCTTTCTTCAATCTTTGCTCCTTCTTTATTCTCCGCCTTCACTAATTGGCCTTTGAATCATTGCCATAGACAAACGTTATCAAGCTTCCATTCTCACACGGTTGGTATCTTCATTAACAAACTTCTCTTATTTGCAACTGCCACTGATTAATTCTATGATATCTCTATTATGATAATGATCGGGGCAACTAGATATTTACACATAACAATTATGATTACTATGAATATTTAATGTAATTCTTACTCGTTGTCAAAGATGTTTCGCCAATTACTTTTTTACGAAGTAGTTTCGCGAAGAAAACTCCTACATCTTATCTTCAAGAAGAAAATTCATTTCAATAATTGAATCTATCTTGACAAAAATAAACGACTTTACATTGTAAAAACTTCAAGAGTATAAAAATTCCATTGATTGTAGTAAGGCAAATACTTATCAACCGTAATTAAGATATCTAGGTGTACATGATCCGTAAGTTTTAACTTCTTTTTCTATATTGATTCAAGTTAAAATCTTTTTAGAAAAAAAGTTTCTTTATAAGATTCTTTCTTTCGTGAATGAACATTAGTATTTTTAATTCCATTTGGCTCTTCCCACCCCCTGAGAAACGCATTTCCTAGAAATATGGCTCAATATATTTGCCTTTAGATATTTCCCAATGATCCTTCTCACTCGTATGACTGCTAGTCTATACGAGAGTGAGCAAGAGTATGTATGGAAGAATTCATGAGTGAGTGTGTACGTAAAGGGTGTGGGAGGGTTTGTGTGTGTCCGTGCCGCTGTGAGTGAAAATATCTTTTATCTTTTTCTCCTTAAAAGACTACTGAGCCAATACCAAACCCATTCTCCCATCTCTGACGGGTTTTTGTCTTTAACATACAAGTCATTTTTATGTATGGAATCTTCTCATCTTTTCTGAGGTACCATAAAAAGATTTTCCTAAGATTTATGAGCAGCAAACTTTCATATTCGAACGAAAATAGTACAAAAAAAAAAAAAAAAAAAACAGCTCGATACTTTTTCTTTCTTTCTGTAGAACTTATAGGAACGATTTTTTCCAAAGCAAAACAGAAACTTAGATTTAGAAATTGAATGTCTTTTTTGGCTTTGAACTTTCGTTTTTATTCAAAATTTGAAACCAGTTGATAATTCGTTGACGACTTGTTCTGATGTTTCGGGACGATAAAAAAAAAATGATGAACGTAAGGGTTTTTTGTAAAACGTTTCCCCACTGGACAATTTATGCTATTAAGAGGGATTAAGCTGATTGAATCTATAAAAGAATTTGAGTACGAAAGTTGAGGCCTAAGTTCAGTAGTTTTTGGTTTTTAATTGTATGTATGGAAATTTTTGTAAATGTGAGGTGTGATCAAAATGTTGAAGTATGCATAACAGAACAACTAATAAAATAAAACAAGACGTTTTCATCATTCAGTGCTACTTTTGAAAAAAAGAAAAATGAATTGAATTTTGATATTTTTTAAATAAAATATTTCTCAACGAAACTCAGGATTGTGCAAATGTAACAACAACCGACTCTGCAGAGAGGTCAGACCCTCTCGCCTACAACGACTGTCATGGCTACGGCACTAAACCAGTCTCGTAGCTTTGGAAGATATGAAGCACCCTTTTATTGCCATTACTCCCAGGTCCACTCTGACTCTTATTGGTAGTGCCTATTAAAATTTGAGGATGTGGACGACATTAAAAGAACTACGATGACGATGCAGCATTACAGTCAATTAAAAAGGGAGTTTCAAACTTGCTTCAACCAATGGAAAAATTGCTGGAATAAGTGTATTGAATTCCAAGGGGGTCATTTTAAGAAAAAAAATGTTTCGTTCATTGTTCATTTCTATTTTCGTATATACAATTTCAGTCTCGATACTTTTTGAATACATCTCGTATATTTATGTAAAAGTCGAACATTGATTTATGGTTAATGAATCCTTAATTTATGGAACTAATCTTTGAAGCCAAAGGATGCTCTTAGAGCTATTCATTGTGTTTAATTTTTCAACCTTACAAAATAACTACTTATAGGTCAAAGCAAGTTTTGCTTTAAAATTAGGTGTTTGAAAGTTCGACTTATACACGAATGTTGACAGAGTGTATAAGTCTACACATGCTGCACTTTTGAATAAATATTTCTGGTCATTTGGTACGTTTACTAGTCATTATTTGTACTATTTTGGGGGACTGGCCTGTATGGTATTTTTTTATGTTTTATTCAATTGACCTATCAGCTTAATAAACAAAAGAAGTAATTTTACTTACATGATACACTATACTATTCATTACCCATCCTTTTCTGACTAACAACTCCTACGCTTTTCCCCGCCTATCTGCTAAAGTGAAAAAATTTTTTTCAATTTATCTTTATTCAATCCTAAATTCCTTATGAGACAAGTGATACAATGAAAAAAATGAAATAACACGATCAAAACACAAATTTCAGTAAGAGGTTTAAAAAGAAATAGAGAAACTTAAGTATCAATAAAGTTATTTTACTGGTGAATCATATTAAATGTCTCCATCTATTAATTTTTTTAAATAAAAAAGCTGTTTGAAGCCTGCTATTATTTCATCAATTATTAAAGCTTGTAACTTCATCAAAACTCATTCCTTGCTGTTGGTACCAGTTAACGCAATACAACCTGTCAATTAAAGATTAGAATGCCACCGAGTAACTTATACTGTCCTGTGAGATGCGATACTTGCCTTTTTGTAACATATTGACCTTCGGCCCCGCCGTCAATCGAGAAACAGGTGCATCCGGTCGAAGACATCAAGATATAGCCTTGACCGTGCACGGGTTGAATTGGGTGCAAATGCGACGCTCACGGGAAGCAGGTGGGAGTCAAACAATGATATAACCCGGTGCGACAGGAAGTTCAGTTAGTTGGAGTCAGTAAGTTGGAGATAAGATGCTATTGAGAGAACCAGCACTCAGCTGAGTGCTATGGGCCCTTAGGACCCCCGATTGAGCAGCCCAGCAGAACGAGAAAGAAGTGCTGCTAAAGATAAAGGAACTGGGGGTTAATATGTTGCAGTTTTGTTCAGTCTCCAACTCACCTCTCACGCATAACCCTTTCGCAACCATTTTGAATAAAGTGTAAGAGGTATATTTTTCTAAAGAAGTGTGATCGTTCGTCATTATTGTGTTGACTATGTTTCCGCATGTATATGTGTATAGTTGTATATATATTACGGCTATGCAACATCCCCCACCCAGCGATTTAATTGGGAACTTTTACCTATCTTCATTTTTTTTATTTAGATCATAACATTTCAGAAAAGATATTACCAAGTAAATTTAAAATTCAACTCACATGCTCTTAGTAATTCGATGAAATCATCAAACTAATATCTTGGTTGCTTTTGATAATTGTTTCTGTTCTCACATTCTCCAACCATCTTAGTGGGGTGTCCTCGTGGTGTAATGGTTAAAGCGATGGACTGCAGAATCGTAGTACGTGAGTTCGTACTCCAGTCACGCTATTACGTTCACTTTCGGGCAAATACCCTTGGGAAAGGTATGAACCCCCTTATCTTCCCAGCTATGGGTTAAATAGTACCACTACTGTTCTTCTAGGAGAATGGCTTCGCCATTAAATAACCTAAAAAGAGATGATATGCCATTAAAACAAAGAAAGAAACCAAACAAACCATCTTAGAATCTTAATTCAGATACTTTAGATTCCTATCTTGATCTTTGTGATTTTGATTGTTACATATTCATAACTTCATTCTCGACAATGAAGTTCTCAAATGAGATCCAGTATCTCCTATCTACTACCTCAATTTGTGACTTTTCAATAACCTGTGGTCAACCACGGAAAATTTTTAAAAATTAAGTTTTAATCAATTAAATTTTAATCCGAAAATGCTAGATATACGATTCTGGAAAATTTCATATATCAAACTAATGTCGTAAAGTGCTTCCTTTAAATGAAAAGGCAAAGTTTCTTAAGAAAATTTAAATACTTGTTCTAATTATTAAGATTTCAAAGTTTCAATATTTTGCAACTGATATTGCAAACATTGTTACTGTTATAATCAGACATAGAATCGGTTTCATCCAATAAATTTGTGTCGAGTCCTGTCTGGTGGGAGACAGCGACAAATATTAGACATAGAATCGGTTTCATCCAATAAATTCATGTCGACAAAATCACCTTTTAGATTTTTAAACTAGGGAACAAACCAGACAGTATTTTCCTCAAAAATACCTCATATTATTGCAACCAGATTTGCAGGTGCATCGAAAAATTCCCTGAGCTTTCTGGGAAGCTGGCTGAAGATCTGTTATGATTGGTATAAAAACTACTAAAGTGTAAGAGACAGCTTAAACATGTTCCAATCAATATTTTTCTGCTAAACTTTTGACATGTTATGCAGTATATATTGTCTTAACAGTTTCATTGCCGTTGCAATTTATCTTGGGTATACGCGTTGCCCTGTCGGCTGGGGCTGTAGAATACACCGATGGTATTTCTGCAGAGAGGTAAACCCCACCCTAACAAATGTCCTAGATATGACACTAAACAATCAGATGGTGAGGCTTCAGTAATACTGGAGTTTTGGGGAATGCAGGGTGCCTCTTCATAGCCATCGGTTCCAGGTCCACTCTGACCCGGAGTGGTAGCACCTTATAGGGTCCTATCTATGAGTCAAATAGAAATAAAATGCGTATTTTATGTTAAACTGAATTACTTGAAATAGAACTGTTTTGACATTAAATTGTGTACTTACACAAAACTGAATTGTTTGAAATAGAACTGTTTTGACATTTAACGGTGTGTGGACAAAAACTATACCTGTACTAAACTAAATTGTTTGAATTAAAACTGTTTGACGAAATTGAATTGTTTTTGACAATTAAATTGTGTACTTATGCTAAATTGAATTGTTCGAAATAGAACTGTTTATTTCTATAAAAATGGATTTGGCATAAGATAACCTACAAAGGTTGATATGCCATAAAATCCAAACAAACAAGTTGGGTTTGTGCGGACTATCTATACTATTATGTAGAGTTGAATTTTAAAATCCAACTATTAAGTTGGGAGAATTTCCAACGACTGTATTTTATTTGTTATATGCTCAAGCGAAACAAACAATCTTGTTTGCATAATGAAGGATCTTAAGTCGCCTTGAATAAGGATATTTTCAAACTTTCTGAGAACATTTAATCCTTACCGTGATAAAAGCTATAGAATCTCTTTTCATCAAACATTCTATAAATTTGATCTTGTATGCTGAGCTCGACAATACGTACGAATAATTTGTGATATAACTTTATTACAGTAGATTAATATAATTTTTCAACTTTATTTTTCGTCGTTAATCTTTTAATGTCTTAATTTATAAATCCGTTTTTGTCCCAAAAAAGGGTATTAGGAAAAAATGTTTATTTTTCGTCGTTAATCTTTTAACGTCTTTTTATCATTAAGGGTTTTCGGACTATTGTCTTCATCTTTATTTCCACAACGTTTTGGCCGATATGTCCTCCAGCCTTCTTCTAGTGTTTGTCGAACTCGGGAACCTTCACAGAACTATGTCCTTTATTGAATCCACGGGGGTCGCCTGTTCTGATTCCGTTAGCCATAACAATACAGGAATACTTAACACTCGTACCGAGTGTTAAGTATTCCTGTATTTTTACTCGCCTGCAGTCAGGATTGAACCTGCAACCTCCAGATGATTGTCTCCTTTGAAGCTAAGGGAACCAACGCCTATAACCGTTACGCTATGTGTCCTGTGTTGTGGAAATAACAATAAAGATGAAAACAATAGTCCGAAAACCCTTAATGATAAAAATCATCAAGCTTCGTCTCAGAAATTAAGACAACTTTTAATGTCTTAATTTGTAAATTAGCTTTTGCCCCAAAAGGAATATGAGGAAAAAATGTTTTAAGTTTCGGTAGTCTGTGGATTCCCAGTTCCATTGAGTATTTTGGAATATTTCCTTTTCTCTGCGGATAAAAGATAAATACTTTATTCTAATTCTTATTTCCACTTTGAACGTTGATTCCAACTAATTATACAGCAGAAAACACGATCCAAAAGTAATTATCCGGAATTGTTATAAACTTTGGAAGTAAAAGGAAAGTTTTTCATGAAGTAATAAATTTCCCTTTCTTTTTCAAAATCGATAAAGACTACAATGAGTAAAATCAATAAATTTAATCACGTGGACAAAGCACATTTTGCTCGTTCCCCTCAACCTTTCCAAAATATTCAGCAAATTATTACCGATTTTTTTTTTCTTCCATTCGTCAAAGGAGGGCAGCACTGACAACAGAAAATTCTGTAGCTGTTGCCAGGAATTTCTGACCTTATAAATGAAGCAAAATTCTCCTTCCACCGGATTTCTTTCTAAAGAAGTTTTTCCTTGAATTTCAGAACTAAGATGATAAAGTAAATAATGAAATCATATTTATGAAATCCCACCCCACGTAAAAAAAAAAAAAATAGACTTGGGGTGGGGTAGATTTTTTTTTATATGATCAGCACCTGTGGTCCAGCTCAGGTTAGGGTTTACACAACTATTTTTGACCGTGACGTGTTGAAAGAAAATAAACTCAGGGTGAGATGATAGTTCTGGCTCCTCGAACTTGTTGTAAAAGATATGAGATATCAAGCATTTATGACCTTTACGTTTATAAGACACAAGGGAATTCAGAATCTTTTCTCTGTGGTTTTTTGTTTTTGATGTTTTTATTTCATTTCTTTATTCTTTTTTAATTCTTTTAGTCGTTTTTACTCAGAAAAATGTTTCAGGAAAACATTTGTTCAAAGTATATATTACAATTTTCACGTATGTAGTCGTGAAATATATATAGGAATAGCCGATACTTATTATTATTATTGATCATTTCGTGTTGATCATTTATGGTCTTGTGTCTGACTTAAGCGTATGAAATAAAGACACTACGCATATCTTTTTTTTTTTTTTTTTTTTTTTTTGCCATCAACGTTTCTTTGACAGAATGATCTCAAAATCCAAGTTCCTCATTGTGTGGTTTGCAGAGGCTTCATGATTTGCAAAAGAAAATCATTTTGAAAGAGATGAAGTAAATGAAAATAAATTAAACAATTGATTGTTTTACAATTTATTTTTATTGCAGTATGATTTTAAATAGGTTAATATAAAAAAAAGAAAGTTTAATTTAAATTCTTTACTAATGTAGTATATGATTTTAATCATCGTAATAGACTAAATTCTGACACAGGTATGAGAATGTATCCACCATTAAAACCAGACATAAAAAAACTGGAACAAAGTCCTTATGCTTTCTATTGTGGTTGGTGGTATTTATTCGATTCCCCACTCAATAAGAACCGTGAATTAGCATTAGTATATCCGTGAGATATCAACACACAACGAAAGGAAAGAGATTAAACGTGTTTATACATGCAAGAACATTTAATAGTTTATATACGTAATACCAATGATATTAAGAAAAAAGAATCCGCAAACATGTCATAACAGCTAGAAATCTAAAATATCATTCCATGAACCAGCAGTATTTGGAATGGGGACAAAATGGCAAAATGCTTACTTGATGAGAAAAGGTAAGATAACCGCGTAGCTTTACCGTTTCCACGCAGGAAAAGAATAGGGTGAAAAAGAGGTGGAGAATAGGTTTCTGGGACTGCCATATGACCCTCCACAAGACACCAAATTGACAAACCCCTTCTTTAAGAAAGATAATTATTTGTCTACCTTTTCTTTTCTTTTTCAATGAGCATATCTATAAAAAATAAAGTTTTTGAAAGCTTATGATGACTTATTTTTACTATAATGAGCTAATCCATATAAATTCTTTAGAGAATCCCCCATATTTTTTAGGACATTATGGTATCTACGCTGACAAAAAAAGTTCAAGAACTATTCCTGACAACTTTCAATAAAACGCATACATACCACTAGAGAAAAAAATTGCTAATTAGAAGATGTCTGAGTTATTTAAACTATTTCTTTCGGTTTAAAACGAGTTGAAAATTGATTGAAACGAGAGAAAAAATAATTGGATTACATCGCATTTTTGTGTGTATGTGTGTGAAAAATATCTTGATATTCTCTTTATAGTCAGTTTATTCGTGCTATCCACCCACACTCTAACGAAGAGCTTTTGTCGTTTGAATTTCGTGTATAGAATAAAGAGGAAAAAAGGCTATCCCATCGTTGGTTGCCCAGAAACTATCAACTTAATCTTGAACATGAAATATATTATAACTTGTATTGTTAATTTCCTTAAGGACGGAACGAGCTTTACAGATTTTGAATGGCGATAAAAAAATTCAATAATTGTTGTGGTCGGATTATAAGAAATATGATTTTATCTTTCTTTGTGATCTTCGTAAAAAGTATATCAGAGGAAGTTGAAGATTAAACAAAAAATAATAAATAAAAAGAGAAACCTGTTTTCAATAGAAAAGAAATGATCTTTACAAATGGAATTTTAAGAATATGCTATATTACTCGTTTGCATCGGCTGTGTCATAAGTTGATACTGTCTATGGTAGAAAGTTTCTTAAGTCTAGAAAACAAAAACAGAAAAAAAAATTGACCATAGCAGCCAGGTTCGTTGCTCTGGTAAATCAAAAATGGTGCCTAAGCTTATCCTTCACGAATGGTATTTACAAACTTTGTACTGACACAAGGCCATATGTGTAGAGTACGATGAAAATCGAGCTTATTGATATATTTGTGTAGGATGCGACACCAGGTCAATTATTAAACTAAGGAGAACTGTTTTGAATTCAGAGCTTTCTATTGTCTAGAATGATTACTATAGCAAGAGCTCAGTCTGCTCTACCCATATCTGGTGGATTGCCCAGTTGGCGAGGTCTGTAGAATACATTGACTGCTTCTCTGCAGAGCGGTAAGACCCTGGATATGACACTGAATAATCTGATGGTGAGGTTCCGGTAATGCTGGAGCTTTGGGGAATGCGGAGTATCCCTTTATGGCCATCGCTCCCAGGTCCACTCTGACCCGGAGTGGTAAACTGAATTGTTTTAAATAGCATTGCTTTTTTTGTATAAAAATGGATTTGGCGTTAAATAACCTACAAAGGTTGATATGTCATAAAAACCAACCAACCATATCTGGTGGCAGAATATATAGATTCAAGCCTTTCCCAAATATGTTAGCCTCGTCCAGGACTTGAACTCGAGTTACCAAGTGCACTTCCTACGACGATAACCGTAACTCCACGAGAACCTCGTATTAGTCTAATTGACTAGTTTACTAATTGGTTCAGCTTATTGATCTCTTTAATTCAACTTTGTTGGATATGAGCCCATCACAAATGTGGGCTACCCACAGAGAATCGAACTCGCTCGAATATGGAACGTTTTGTGAGATTAACAAAATACCTGTATACTTATTCTGCTAATATATTTCAAATGAGAAAGCAATGACCCGGGAAAACGGAGTTCAATACTAGGTCGAGTCAAACCAATCGCTCTAAAAAAGGTCTTGATGCCTCCTAGCTTAATACTCCGTTTTAAAAGGTACGGATCAAGAGTAAGTGAAGCAATCCAGGGAAAGGAGTAGTGCCCTCCGTACACCTCTGTGTAGTTACTATTAAAAAAGGAGCCTTCGGGTCACCATCGGCCAACTTACTTATATTTCAAATATAGACATAAAACCTGTATTTGACGCCTTAGAATTTTAATTGGTTCATAATTACCCAATATCTGTCATGTATGTTAACGACTTCCCCAATACCCACCTCATCAACCACTAAAAGATCCACACGACAAAACTACCTCAATAAAAATAATATATGGAATTTTAAATTCATTATTATTATTCCTGTTTGTAATTTAATGAATTCTATAAAATGTAAAATATTCATTTTGACTACAAAGGAAAGCATTATATGATATGAAAGGCCTTTCTTTTTGTGCTAACCAAGCTTAAATGGGTTTTATCGGGCATAGAATTTATCATTTGTTACAGTCTTTAAAAAAAAAAAAGAAGTTGGCAGCCTGAATGCGGAATGATTGTTTAAATGAATTCCTAGCTTCTCTTTTCTAACTTTTATCTACTCATCACTTCAGAATTAATAATGACATGAAATATTCTCTCTACCTACATTTTATAACTAAATAAATTCAACATGGGAGAAAAAATAATTAGTATCACTTTCATATTCAAAGCCTAATATCTTTTCCAATAAAAAATATTAAATTAAAAAAAAATGCCTTTCTTTTTCTACCCACTTGTAATTACAATGAAATATTTTTTTCTAAAACAAGATAGTGAAAAGTGATAAACGTAGAATAAAAATTTCAAATACGTTTCTTGAAACGAATATAAAAAGTCTGAAAATGTGCTATACTTCAGCTTTGAAAATATATTTACAAATTCAAGAGTGGAAACACACACACTCACACACACATATATATATATATATATATATATATATATATATATATATATATATAATTTACTAAGTGTTTTGCTTAGATGTAGCACAAAGCCGTATGAATAGGGCACCCAATGAAACCCGAACTCCCTCGTGTACGTTTACTAGTCTAGCTTGCTAGCCATTCAACTATTCGAGGCGTCCTAAATTAATTGCATATATAAAACATTACAAATACTAGCATCATATACAGGAAGTAAGAAGCTGCCAAAATGTGCATTGTACAGTTAGTAAGCTATATTGAATATTACATCAATAACAAGAAAAGCTGATCATTTAATTTCTAGGTTCTGCTTGAAAACTTATGTGAAATATTAATTTCAGAGACGTGCCTCGAGGATAGAAATTTTAAATTTCGGGTTCTCCTTTCCTCACAAAAGAAATTGCAAAAAAAAAAAAAAAAAAACTTTTGGCAAGTGTCAGTGCTAATTTTAGTGTAAAAAAAGGTGAAGGTTGTTCCTAGGGCTATGTGTGAGTGAAAATCACCAGCATAACGTAAGCGCTTAAAAGTGAAATTGGATAATATAACCACGTTAATTAATGGGAACTGCTTTTCTGTGCATCAAGATATTATATTATGGGCGTATAAGACGCACTTTTGTTATACAATGTTTTAAATTCTGTTTAAACTACTAAAAACAATATTAGTGTATGCTTTTAACCTAAACGACTCATGGTTTACAATAGTGCATTTTGGTGTGTGGAAGGGAATTATTTCAACTCATCCAATCCTTACATCTGTCCATTCAGAACTAAACTAGTCGTCCTCCTAATCATAATACTAGCACTTTGGACGCAGAGTAACGTGTGTTTTTAACTGTCGGCAAATATGATAACCCATTTTCATTTTGTATAGTAATATATAATAACCTGTCATCACTTCTTATATCTTGTGGATTTTTTCATTTTTTATTTTGGAATAATGCCCTGAAAATAGTGAGAAATATTTTCGTGTATAAGACAAGAACAAAAGCTTGAATAAAAATTCATTCAAACATAAGATTCGTTTATACGAAATATATGCACTGACGGATCATGGGATATGGATAATTTGCCAACGTATATACAATTATGACACAAAATTGTTCACATTCTTTGACAAGTCTAATTACTTGGTAGCAAGGTTAAGAATTAAGCCCAAATAATCAAGCTGAAAGAACTTTTTTCTCTTCACTTTTTCCATCTACAGAAATCATTTCTTACTTCAAGACGACATCGTCAAGAACTAAATGATTTTGTTACTTTAGGTTTTCGGGGTTTTTGGAGTAATTGAAAAAATTAAATAGAGGAACTTATTTTAATATTTTTATGAAGATTTCTTTTTTTAATTTTGTAAAATTACGCATTTTTTCCCCGAAATAATTATCTGGGTGTGTTTTAGGAAACAGGGGAAATTTTGAAAAAGGAGCTTCAATAATAAACTATTATGGTTAATATGCCATAAAAGCCAACCAAGCTAAATAGCACCTCTACTGATCTTCTTCAAGGACGGATTTGTCATCAAGTAACTAATAAAGGTTGATATGCCATTAAATAAAGAAACCAAAACGCCACAGGTAGGATCTGACAAAAGGCCAATTTAAACCGGGGTAAAGCTGGTGGGAATTCACTTTTCCATCTCCTAGTTTGGTTACCTAACTAAAGCAAAAGAATCCAATCTACCCTATGGCCCAATCGGCTGAGGCTGTACAATACACTGACTGTATCTCAGCAGAGGGGTAAGATCCTCCTAAACAGTGTCCTGAATATGGCACTAAACAATCCGATGGTGAGTTCCAGTGATGCTGCTGCTTTGAGGAATGCGGAGCACCCCCCTCATCATTGCCATAGGTCCCAGATCCACTTTGGCCCAGAGTGGTAGCACCTTATAGGCCCCTATCTATGGGCCAAATAGAACTAAACTACCTACTTATGCTAAACTGAATTACTTGAAATAGAACTTTTTTGGGTACTGAAACTGAATTGTTCGAAATAGAACTGTTTTGACATTTAATTTTGAGTCAAAAAATACTTATATTAAACTAAATTGTTTGAATTAGAACTGTTTGACTAAACTGAATAGCTTGAAATAGGAATGTTTTTGACAATTGAACTGTGTACTTATGCTTGACTGAATTGTCTAAAATAGAACTGTTTATTTGTATAAAAATGAATTTGGCATTAACTAACCTACAAAGGTTGATATGCTATAAAATCCAACCAACCAATCTATCCTAATATTTACCCAAAGATGGTCGGGGAAGGGGAGAACAATATAGTAAGTTTGATCCTATTGTATCCCTCTGCTTAACAAAACAAAACTGTAAACCTTTCTTGAGAAATTCTTAGTAAGTTAATCCCGCAAACTATTGTAAGTGAATTTTAGCTCTGTTTCAAGCAATGCTAAGAAATTTGGCGCAAAAGCAGTTTACAATAGGGTAATGTAAATAAACTTGTCTTACAATCGAGTGAATACGATCTTCACAAGTACTCAATTCTTAATGCCTTGTATCAGGTTAATCTGTGCTGATGAATTGTTTTGGATGATCGATTTTTCGGCTTGCTATTTTCTTGTTAGTAGTACCGAGAGAGAAAAAAAAAAGACCTCATTCTATACGGATAAAGATAGCCGTAAAATAAATCGGCTGAAATGCTTTGTTTATAAACAATGAAATAATTAATCCAAATAAATTTTAGTGACAATAGCTCACCTTTAAATTAGTAAAGATACTTTTTTCATCGTGAAAAAGGCTGGAGAGTAGATCGGCTGAATCATTATTGGAATAAGGAAAGTGAAAAAAAAAATCAATAGTCCGAACAACTGCTGGAATGGTAATGACTTCACGAAATTACAAAAAAGTAGCTACATTTGCAAACATGTTATTTCTTCAAAAAGATGCAGAAATTGGAAATGGAGGTCCTCACATTCATCCCTACACCCTTCTCCCCAGTCACTCAATTCAGAGAATCTGTCTGTTGTAATTAAAAAAAAGTTTTCTTAATTTCAACTGGGTGATCTCCTCTTTCATTTACTCTGAGTGATAAGCTTTTAACAAAGAGGGGAGGGGAATCTCATTATTTCCTCTTTCTCCTCCTCCTCCTCTTATTTTTCTCTCAGTACAACGAATCCAAAAAAGAAAAAAAATTACAAGCTTTAAAAGATTAACTTCTGATTAAAACTGAGTAGAAAGAAATTTTTTTCACCAAATTCGGAAAAAAAAATCTCCTTACCAGAAATCTTTTTTTTTTTTTTTTTTTTTATAACCGTATAATCCACGCAGCAGCATCGGAAATACACATTCGGTTTCAAGATTTTCACAAAGACACACACATTTGATATTTACTAACTTTAACGTAGTCTGGCACAAGAACATGAGGCAGCCAGTGAGTTTCGAACGCTTTACGAAAGTGATGGTTTGTAAAAAAAAAAAAAAAAAAAAATCATAACGGTGAAGACATTAGTCCACAAATAAGTGTACAAAAGTTCCCGGTACTTTTTTTAAAACAAAGACAGAAAATCGCCCTATCTACTAGCCTGAAAATACATTCATTGACTGTATCCTCTACAAGGGAGTAAGAACCCCCCTCCCCTATCTCACTCTAAAAGAAGAGTGTCCTGGGTATGACATTAAACTGAGTCTGAGAGTTAGGCTCTTATTCTGAAGCTCCATAGAGTGTGTATTACTCCTATGACGAGTCAAATTTTTAAAAAATCAGTATTAGACGGAAATACTTGATATCTTATAACTGTGTGCAAAGAAACATCTCCGCAAAAACGTACATATAAACGAACAATAAACGCAATTTCCTAACCTTTAGACATAAAATTACCCTTGACGGGTTGACATGCCATTTAAATCAGAGACAGAATACACAATTGAAAACTGGTTTTTCGACGAGAACTTTTTCATTGTATGAAATTCTTTTAATTCATTAAAATGAAATAATCACAGAACTTAAACCATTTTCTTCATTGTTGATTTAATAATACAGAAAATATTTAATGTTAGGATTTCAGATTATATAGGAAGCCCGAAGCATATATTGGACGAAACACAATGTTAAAAAGAACTAAGATAAAGACAATGGTCCGAAAACTTAAATTAGTATACCTCATCACAGAAATTCTGAAAACATTTGTCAAATATGTTAACTTGATTTGTCTTTCGTTCCATAACCTTCAACTTGCCCGATGAAAATGAGTTGGTGTCTCTCCGACGAGCAATTTTGGGTAGGTCAGTTTCATTACTGACCTTTTTATTCCGAAATTAATGAAGCCGGAGTTTTAAAACTTTGTCGGTTATTCGGGCTGCTGAAACAATTTATTGTATCAAAGGTTACACATTTGATATGAACCTTTTATGGGTCATAGATTGTCGATCTTAGAATTTACAAATGAAACCGACAAAGTCTGTGTGCTTTTACTCTTGGTAGTTTAACTTATTATGTTTGCATGCTGGCTGAGTTTACTCTATACTTCCTCTGAGTGCCTGTGGGATTTGTCCAATCACAGATGTAAAGAATGATTTTGATTCCTAATCCCCACCTCCCAAAACAGACCACTCCCTTCTCACTCTTTTGATTCAATCTTCCTAACTTTTTATTATAATATATCCTCTGTAAGTCGAAGTTGACATTTTTAGCTTACGTGCCAGTGTATAATATACAAAGCTTAAGTTGGGTATAAGGCAACTTGGTAGAGCCTCTTGTGAAGATTAACTTCTCTAAACTAACCGTGGAGCCACAGTCGGTACCATGGATGCTTTCTAAGTCTAGTTTTGTCAGATGTAAGGCCAGGATGTTGGCCTTAAATAATTAAGGTCTAATTCGCTATGTTGTTGTTGTTGTTTTAGATTTTGATACAAGCTTGATAAACAAAGTCATGTGTGTAATATACAGAGTGAGATAGAGGTAATGGAAAAATCAATAACACTTAGATTAAAAAAAAAAATAACCTACTGTATATACATATACCCACGCGTATGGATTGATCAACTGTCGTAAAATTTGTCGCGAGCGGAAAGTCTTAGCAGTATATGACACACAAAACAAGTATGGAAGGGGTAGTTAACTAAGCAGTCTTCTAGCTGTATGGAGCGCCTTGAAAATCATCATTTTATATCCTGACTTTTTACTGAACTTGAAAATTAGCTACAAGCATCAGTGAAAAATGATTTACGTCTTTGTATTTTTCAATATACATAAAATGAATTTATGGTAGCCACTGAAAGGGTTGGATTGCTTTTAATTCATTTAAGTGTCAGTTGAGAATTTGTTTGAACTTTTTTGGTATTTATCCTGAAAGGAATTGTTTTGTCTGTCGCTTGCGTTTGGAGAAAAGGACAGGAGCGAAGGCTTCTATTTCCCATCTCCAACCATCGAATTAATTCCAAAAGTCCAAAGTTGAATCTAAAATAACAAATAGTAATACGGATCAATGACAGTATTGGTGGAAGGCTTCATGAAGGTGACTTCTGGGAATAGAGAGAGAGATGAAGAAGATAGTTAGAAACTTGTCATCTTGTAAGTGTCATGCTTAAATTGATGGTTAGGAAGTTACTAAAAACAGACTACAAGAATTTTATTGTTTTTTGCCATTTTCTGATGTTAATCCTCCGAAAACTTTATTATGAGTATTTCTGAAGAGAAGGATGTATTGTATTTATTATCAGTGTATTTTTCTCTCTCTTCTCTATCCTATCTGTATATTTCACTCTTTTCTTTCTCTCTGAGTGTATATATATATATATATATATATATATAATCCACCAATCTCTCTTCTTTATTTTGAAGGCTTCTTCCATCACCTGTTGTCAGGACTTCTCTTTCACCAGTTGTCCTTCAAACCAACTTTCCCATATGTCTTACATATTTTTCTTTCTGCTTCATTGGTTTCTTTGCCAATTCACGTGTTTAACCTTTTGACTTCAACTTCAAACCAACATTTCCAACAAAAAGTTAAAAAAACAAAAATCTATTCTCACTCGCTTGCCATAGAGCAAAGTTAACAAGTTAGCCTGACGGACTTGCTCTTTAAGACATTTCAACTCTCTGTAAATGTCCTTCGTTTCTGGCCTTATATCTAACTTGACTATTTATCCCCTTGGTGTGTGGTTTTCTGGTTCTTTCCCGGATAATACTAAGGTTACTAAATATTAGATGCTTATCGTCGTATAGCAATAGCTTATGAACTTTTATTATAAATTATTATTGTTTGCTACTCATTAGATACTTCATTATTCTGGCATTTATAAGTAATTCTCTATTCTATTGTCAAAACATTCACTTTGTTAACTAGTATTTATTTCATCTTAATTTCAGTTTCATTTTAGTGTAAGTCTCATCCTGTTCGGAAATTAAGAATAAGCCCTCGGTCAAACTTGTATCACCTTTTGGCTTGGAAAGCCAACAATTAATAACTTACTAAACTTTTTGCTGAGATGTGGCACAAGGCCATATAAATGGACATTAATTGGGGCTCGAACTCACTCATGAAGTTTTACTAGTCTAGCTTGCTAACCATTACACCAACCGAGGTGCCCAGCCAATGTTTTGCTATGCTTCATCCAATGAATATTTTTTTATTACTAAAACTGAGTATGAAAATAAAACCATGACATTGAATATCTAGCCTAAGAAATAAGGAATTAATTTGTATATTTAGATATGATCCGTTACGAAGCTTGTCGATGTTCATTAGCTGTTCGTTGAACAGTCGAGATACTTGAACCGATGTAAAAGGTGATGAGAGTTCAAGTCTAGTCGGGAATTTATTCTTGATTTCCGATCTGCGCCATGGAAGTCTGAGTCTGAATGAAGCAACGGAAATTAAGATTTAAGTCTGTTTTATTTTGTTCATTCTTATATAATTGTTGTACTTTACTGGCAACCTCAATGGTAGCTTTTGTTTCTCATGTAACGCGTCATGATATATGATTTAAAAAACCTAAGATTTGTTTATAAACATTTAAGGTTTATTATTTTCCTATACCTTTCATTTCAACTGTGGACAATTTTATTTTTGCTATGTCTTTTCACAAAACGAGAAAAATAAAATATCTTTAACTTGAGGAAATAAAAAAAAATTCTGAATTTTGAACACGTGCCAAACTTTAGTGATGCAGCAAAAGAAATAGTGACATTTATATTTATCTACTTCTGGTCGATTTCAAATAGAAACACTTTTTGAAATTATTTGAAACTTACCAAGCAAAATCTTCCTATATTTTTGTTTGTTTTTTTTCCTTCTCTTCTCTTACTGCAGGTAGAGAAATAAATTTAATGTTGAGATGGAGGCAGAGAGAGAAGGAGGGTAAGAACTCATTTAAACGCAACGAATAAAAGCAGAGAGAATGAATCATCTTTAATTTTTGTTTATCTCCACGTTTAAATTTGAAAAACAAAGAAATATTTTTTTTGATATCATAAATCTCTTTTACTGTGTCTTTGATTGTTTCTGTGTGAGTGCACATGCTCTCTCTCTCTCTCTCTCTCTCTCTCTCTCTCTCTCTGATCATAGCTTACTCTTCTATGACATAACCAGCACGACGGGTTTAGTTGGCTGTTGATCTGTCCGTTGAGTGTGAAGACCCTGTTATTTCTTCTCACACCCGGTCGAGTGGGCATTTCATAAGTTGTACAAAAAAATAAAATACAAACAAAAAATATAAACCAAAAAACAAGTAGGAGGAAGGAAGAAAATAACAAAACACGGATTTAAGGGCAGCAAAACGTAAGACGTCGAGGTCTCTTACTTTTTGGCACTCTGTCTCGATGTGTTTGACTATCACAAGTGCGTTGTGAAACTCTTTAACAGCTACCCAAGATGCTGACTGACCCCACGTGCTGCTTCCTGACTCCATGAGACCCTTCTTTGCCTGCGTCTCTGTCCTTACTGTTTGACTCTCTTACTGCCAAAGTCTCAACTAACTGACCAACGTCCTTATTCCTTTTTGACTCTTACTTCCGGTCTCGCAGATTCACACGGGTCCAGCTTGACGCTGTTCTAAGATGCTTAAGATAAAATCTGACGCTACTCTAAGATGCTTAAGATAAAATCCCTGACTCTGGCGGCCACCCACAACACACACATCCACGTAAGTGTAGATATATATATATATATATAAACACACGAATGCACATTATTATGCCATACTTCGCTGTTTCGATTCCTACTCACTTTTTGAATTTAACTAAATCTCTCAAATTCCAAGTGACTGTTTAGAACCAAACAATGAATGCCTATTTTCATTCAACAATTTCATAATCATACTTCAGGCGCGATTGAATTTTGACTTGTGCCCTGTAAATTATGCCTCCGCAAATGTTGGATATATCCGCCATCCAGAGTGTCGTGGTTGGTGTGGGCTATTAGATAAGAATATTTCCAGAGAGCAAGGTTTTCTTATTAGGTGAAAAAAAAACTCCAAATACCCATGAAATTAAGATTGAAAAAAGCTTTGTCTTTGAAGTATAAATATTTCATTTAAGAATTCGAGTCTTATACAACTTCAAATATCTTGACGACCAGTCTGATGGGCATTTCTAAACTTAATCTGGTATAAGTGTGAGGCATTCAGTAAGGATTGAATTTGCTATATAGAATAGTCTGCTGGAATGGTCTGATAATCTCATTACGAGATGTCTTTCTAAGAATTTCTATACTAAAATGTGGCTTGTATCTTTTTTAAAAAGTTTTTGAAAACTACAGAAACAGATTTAAGAAGTGAAATCTTTGTAAAGAGCTGAAAAATGAGGTGACAAATGGAACTCCTTTCTTCTATGTTATTCTCTGATCATTTCATTATTTTTAAAAGAAGAAATGATCGAAGAAGTTTTGAGCGAAGGAGATTAAACCAGAGAGGAATTAATTCAAGTGAATCATTTAAAGCAATCTGCTCGGGGGTATATCATACCCAATTTATTAAAGATTCTTTAGGGCACTTGACGCGGTATAATGGTTAGCAAGCTAGGTTTGCAGTTCGATTCTCTCTGGATGCCTCATGCTTTTAACCTTGTGCCACAACTAAACTTAGTAAATATCTATCAAGGTTCTTTCTCGCTAAGCCTGATTTTTCAATCTCAATTTATTATTGGTAAAGATGGAATTATGCTAAGCCGTCTAAAAACAATTCAGTAAACCCCTCCTCCTCTGTTGGTGAGGTCATTGTTTGTCGAGTCACCTGCTCAACTCCATAGGATTAGGAAAAGAGGGAAAGGCGGGAGAGTTCAGACTAATAGACAGGTGATGATGTGGTTGCGAGACTTTATAATTAGGTTAAAGATAACAAGGACTTGGTGTCAGATACTAAGTAAAAACTGATTTTTTTTTTCTTTCGTTAATTTCCCTCTCTTTAAAAATAAACCTCGAACTTCCTGATCTGTAGAAAATTAAATTTAAGTAGGAAATAAATTCTTAAATACTTTTTCGGTCTTTTTTAGATTTTTTTCTGTCAAAAAAAAAAAGAAGTTTAATTAGTGAGAATCCTCATCATGGTTATTGTCTTTTATATTATTTGCCAATTTCAACATCGCTGTGATCAGAGTAAACATTTTCCAAACCTGGCATAGTCTGGTGCAAGCCTCTTTGGGGCATCCGTTAAATTTGTACTCACGACACAAGTGAATTGGTCGAGTGTTGAACTCACTATAATCACAGTACAAGAAAGGAGACTGAATTGATGTAAGATTAACTTATTCTGACACTATACCAAAGTAGAGGTAGATTTTGGATTCTAACTAATGATACAAGCCTGTTAGCTACCGCGCTATGGTAGGCCCTTTATACTAGAATAATAAAGAGGTCATCACATGAGATCAAATAACAAGTTTATTCAAATCCCAACATATTTCTTCATATCATAAATTTTGATATTTCTGCAGTTAAGTCTTCTTTGGATCTCTAATTCGTCTAATACAATTTAACTCTATTCCCAGTATCCCAATGGTTATAGGCTTGGTAGGTTTTACAGCTCTAGGGCAAGGTTTAGGTGATCTTTGTCGTGTTGTTTTATGGGATCTTGACCAAAGTTCTCGAAGACAAAGACTAGATGAAACGTGTTCCTAGGAAAAGAAAAAGTTTGCAAATGGTTAAGAGAAAAGGCAACTCCGTTTATTAATGTCTCCACCACCCCCCGGACCGCTCTCAAATCAGGAAGACGTGAAGTTTTTTTGTTTTTTTTTATTTTTGTTATTATTTTTTAGTCAATAAAATTATTCTGAAGCTTACCTAACTCCAATGTTGTGGGAGTCGCTAACCCCCAAATTTAATTCGTTCCTTGTCCTCTATCGGTTGATATCTAACTGACTCTTCTAAAATTTTCGACTCTTCTGTGACCATTTCTGGCGACGACTGAGAGTCACACAGCTTGACACTAGATTCACTGATGGCGGGAGATGCCCACTGAATTACATTAGATCATGAAAATGTTAGAAGCAATATATGTGCAATTTGACAAGTTTTCTTTCCTTTTTTTCAATTGCTAAATCTGTTCTACTTTTTCTATTCTTGTATATAACTCATGGGTTATGTTTATATCGTGCTTTTCTCCACAAAATATTAACGATAATGTAATATTTAGCTTACATCTATTCCACTGGAAAGAGGTTCTAAAATGTGTAGCCACAGTCGACCTTATACATATTATTTAGTGTTATACATTATCTATTTCATTCATCGTTGGTATCACTCAATGGTTGAGAATAAACGTGAGCAAATCACACTCTTATAACTCCCTTTCTTATCTACGTAATCGTAACAAAAGGCTGTTACTGCCTTGGGATGCCTTGACAAAAATCCAATCTATGCACGTATATAATTACTTATAGTCAGTTGTTTTTATTCACAATGTTTAAGTGAACCGTACAAATTGAAGCAAACAAAATATTTTTGGAAACTTCATTCTTTTTTTTTTTTCCATGAACCTATCTTAATACAATATATGTTTAATATCTTTGCATTTCGTGATAGGAGAAATAAAGGTGAGTAAGACTTGATTGCATCACTACTACTATTACTACTACTACTACTACCCCTGAGAAAACCTTTGACGGACAATCCTCTGCTAAGCACTTAATTGAGGTAACACTGCCTAAATAGTAGTTAAGTCAAGAAGATTGAGATAATTGTTTCACAGTTATCCACTTGGCTTCCATAGCCTTTTCACATTGAGCGCTTTGTCGTTCGTTCTCGCTTTCGTTTCTTTCCACTTCTCAGAAAATTGCAGCCACATTTGGCTTCACTTAATAGTGCTTTTGGCCACCGCTTTTGAGAGGTTCCCTGACCATTCACTTAGTCAGTGGCCGGAGAGAGTTGGCCAGTGTTTGCAACTCTCATTATTTCCACGAACCGTTGGAAAATTAAAATCTTGGTTTTTCCCCTCTCACCATTAGGGTCAGAGATGGGTATCTCTTCCTCCCTTTTTATTTGCTTGACAATCCTTTGAGTCATTTTGCTTTCTGTGTTTGGCCATTGGTCAGTAAATGCAAGTAATGTGTAAGTTTTCGGATATTTTCATTGTCATTAATTTACATTAAGTAGAAATTAATTTTTAAAAATGCAAATTATTTTATTTTCGTTTGTTTAAACTATTTTCCTAAATATATGTTCAGATCATTTATTTCACTAACTTTTTGTTAATGTGTGTGGCACTTAGTGAGGATTGAATTCGCCACATTAGTAAATTTACAAATGTTAATGTTTAGGAGAAATAAGTAGGAAGTTTATAATTTTTAAAACAACCCTTACTAACTCATTTTCTATCTCTTTACAATTCTTATTGTGCTTCAGTAAGAATATTTAGAAATGATATTCAATGCATTCACTGATTTCTCGAGGCAAATTTCAAGGCTTTAAACACTGAAATGTAATGAACAATCCTTTAAAAGAAAAAAGAGATAAGATGGATATTTTTCATCGGCTGACAAATATTTGTTGTCATGGTGATATATAACGATTCAGTTAATTTTCATAAGATAAATAATTAGCTCTGTCAATTTTCTCTCGGCAAATCGCTTGAGCATTTTTATTTTTATTTTCATTTTTTCTTTTCTTTCTTTTTTTTTTTTTTTTTTTTTTTTTACATTAATATTTCTTGTTATTTATTTTGCTAAGGTTCGTTTATATATTTTCTTTCTGGGACTTGTTTAAACATTTTCTATTCCTGTTGAAGAGTTTATTTGGGGTTTTCTTCGTTAGGGTGGATTTTTAGCTATGAATTATTTTCTCTCGTACTCCAGTTTTTTGGGGGTTTTTTTTTATCCTTATTCGCTTATAGATGTTGTTGCTTTTCTTGTAGCCAATTTTCTCCCAACCTCTCAAATATTCAGATTGCTACCCAACCCAACATAGATTCCCCTCTTGAATTCAATCCCTATCTCCTTTTTTCTTCCCATCATGCTTCTCCCTTGTGTTTTCACTCCAACTCCTTTTCCAATATAAAACCAACTGCCCATTCTCAAGAAGCGGTGGCCATTACTTTAGCCACTGACCAATTAATGAGTGCAACACACATGCTGTTCTGCAGACACTTAGTTCTTTTTGCGTCCTCATCTTCTCTTCACTGCCTACAATGAAGAATCTCTGGTTGATGACGCTAAGACCTATCTCCCCTGTCTCGCCCGTTATACATGGCTGCTGGCTGTATCAGCTGAAGACAATCTCATTTAAAGACTCCTTCTAACCTCTAAACCACTTAAGATGTGTTGGGTCCAATGTTTAATTTACCCCCTTCGGAAGAAAAAGAATTAATGAAAATATTGAGACGTTACAACAAAAATAAGGGTGGAAAGGATAAATGTTTACATTGAGGAAACATTCTGGAAACTATTTCATTGCGGGTAGATTGGGTGCATTTCGTCAACAAACGAATCCGGATTTTTCTTTATGGGTGAATTTTTATCTTATCAGATCCACATTTAACATCAAAAAATGATTGCAGAAAGATTCTAAAACGCAATATATTCTCACTGAAATCTTAGAGGAATATCAAAGTATTTATTTAGGTTTTTATTCCATAGTCTGACACAAGGCTGTGCAAGTATGATTCCTCAGTTTGGGTGATAATAACTACAATAGTAATACTTATTCTGGGTATGACACTAAACTGCATCTGATGGTGAGGCTCCAGTTCTGTAAATATAGAGAGTGTGGAATACCTCGTGATTGCTATTACTCTTTGGTCCAATCAAACTCGTACCTAATTAGGGTTCCATCTATGTATTAAATTGATCTGTTGGAAATTACTTGTATTACATTGGAATACTTTATATAACTAATTTTTTTGTATTGAGAATAGTTATAAGAAATTATAATTGATCTAAGATAATTACTAGTAACTTGAAACTATTTAAGTGTGAAAACAAATGATTATTATTTGATAGATATAATTATTTGAAATAATTATTAGTATTACATACGAATATTTGGAACCATCTGATAGAAATAATTTGCACACAGATGATTGTATCGAGTATTCCTTTCTGTTTGCAAAGAAACAACCACAAAAAACATAAATATAAACGTTGAATGAACACGATTATCTAAACACTAGGAATAAAATATCTCTTGTCAGGTTGACATGCCGTTAAACTCAATCGGTCGTAATGGTCTGAGAGACTAAGCTAATTCCCAAGCTTAGGATACAAGTCTTTAGGAAGCTGTGAGGATAGAATCATTCATTAGAAAATATTTGTGTTGTTTTTCTTTTTATGTTTTATTTTCTGCCCTAAAGAGTAGACATACAATTTTTTTCCTAATATTCTGATCGTTTAAAAAAATTCTCTTTCGGAAAAAGTGTTTAAACTACCCTAACTAAATAATTAATCATTATGTATTAATAATTAGTTTTTATTTCACGAATGTTTTTATCTGCTCCCAACCTTTTCTCTGTCTCCGTCTTTCACCCCACCTTTTCTTGTTTGATGTAAGCTACTGTTTATACTTGGTGAGTAAAGTACTTTCAATTTAGCGAAAATAATCGATGAGTTAAGGTTCCAAACCCTGATTTTCAAGGTAAATCCTCCCAAGTTAGACGATTGGTGTAAGATAATCCTGTGCTGCTATCCTGACTAGAACTAATTTTGGTATATAATCTGTCTTATGGCCAAAAGATTGCTAATGTTAAATACAGGTTGATCATCTCTACTTTGTCAATGGCGTAAAACAGTTTTCCGAAGTTCTTAGGCTGAAAAATAAGTTGTTTATTTTAGTTTGTTTCGTAGAGCAAGTGAAGTGAGTTCGATACTCATGAGCATCAGAAATGCTGTGAGTGTAACAACAACAGAAATAGGGATACTAGTCTAGTACTTTGTTGTTGTGGTATAATAATTCTTTAAGAAAAATATATAATCTATCGCTGCTTTTTCCCCGATGTAATCCATAAACTATAAAGATAGAAAGTAACAACTATATTAAATTGTATTATTTTGCCATTAACGTCTATTTAGGTATTATATGATAAAAATCGAAATCCATTAAAACACGAACAAACAAACTGGGAAAACAATAAAATTTCAAGGAACTTTCTCTTTTTCTATAAAATTCTTCAATATACTGAAAAAATATTAAAGTAAATAAATATTTGAATCCCAAGAAAAATAATTAAAAATGTCTTTATACGCGTTTTATTTCTTATAAAATAGAGCGGGGTATTAAGATATGTGAAGGAAAAAAGCCGGTAAGAAGATAAAAGGTTATGTACGCGTAATGGCTGGAGATAGCAAAATGGATTATGAATGGAAAAAAAAAAAAAAAAAAAAAGTAAGCCTTAAAAACCTCTTTATTTCCGCCGTTGCCGCCATTTTAATACTTGCCTCCATCTATCTTCCTTGATTTATCGTTTTCTTTTTAATTCATTACAATCGGTAGAGGAAAGGGAATTTCAGTTGTAGGTCAGGGGAAACGTTTGTTCTCATTGGCGTATTTTTATTAGTTCAAGGTTAACGTTCATTTCAGCTCTTTAGTTATCATATTCTGGGTTAATCTGTAGAGGTATATTGATCTTAAAGCGATTTGAATATTTATTGTTTCGCATTATTTTTTAATTTGCCTATCACTTGGCATCAGTTCCTGCTACTACGGTTCTTACGATAGACAGTTTGAATACATTAAGTGAAATATCTTTCAATCTCACTTTTTTTTTTTTTTTTTTTTTTTTTCGTAAGGTGGAAGTGGAAGGAAACGAAACCTTCAACAGGACCATAAGGGCAAAATTATTTTTCTCCAATTTTCTTATTTAAAAAAAAAAGCCTTTGTCGTTTTGAGCAACATACAAGAATGAGTTAATATTGGCATTTAGAGGAGTATATTTTAATCTTTTTAAAGACATTTTCGACTTTAGTAAGGAAAAAAAAAGTTTTTCTCATGGAAATTTTAAGTGGATTTTTTTCTTTAAAATTTGCTTTTTTTTCTGCAAAAATCGATTTTTGAAAAAAAAAATTAACATGCTAAAATACAGGTTTTAACGGCTTTCAAACATGAATTTTCCTCCTCGTTCCTTCTGTTCCTCTCTCGCTTTCTGCTTCCCTCCCACCCCTCTCTCACTCTCTCTGATTTATCTTTCTCTCACTCTCTCTACCTGCTTTCTCTCTCCCTCACTCTCCGCCTATATTCCTCTCTCTCTCTCTCTCTCTCTCCCTTCTGCTTTCTCTCTCTCTCTGCCTTCTGCTCTCTCTCTCCCTCCCTTCAGCTTTCTCTCTCTCTCTCCCTCCCTCCCTTCAGCTTTTTCTCTCTCTCCCTCCCTTCAGCTTTTTCTCTCTCTCCTTCCCTTCAGCTTTTTCTCTCTCTCCCTCCCTTCAGCTTTTTCTCTCTCTCCCTCCCTTCAGCTTTTTCTCTCTCTCCCTCCCTTCAGCTTTTTCTCTCTCTCTCTCTCCCTCCCTTCAGCTTTTTCTCTCTCTCCCTCCCTCCCTTCAGCTTTTTCTCTCTCTCCCTCCCTCCCTTCAGCTTTTTCTCTCTCTCCCTCCCTCCCTTCAGCTTTTTCTCTCTCTCCCTCCCTCCCTTCAGCTTTTTCTCTCTCTCCCTCCCTCCCTTCAGCTTTTTCTCTCTCTCCCTCCCTCCCTTCAGCTTTTTCTCTCTCTCCCTCCCTCCCTTCAGCTTTTTCTCTCTCTCCCTCCCTCCCTTCAGCTTTTTCTCTCTCTCCCTCCCTCCCTTTTGCTTTCTCTCTCTCTCTCTATCCCTTTTGCTTTCTCTCTAGCTGCTTGATCTCTATCACTGTCTGTTTTCCCTCTCCCTCTATCATCCTACACTCCTCTCTCTTCGCCTGATTTCTCTCTCTATCTCGTTTTTACTTTCTCTCTCTAGCCGACTTCCCTATCTCTTCTACTTCTGTCTCTCTTTTGCTCCCTGTTCCTCTCTTTCTCTTCTTTACCTTTTCGATTTCTCGCTCACTTGCTTCTTTCTTTCTTTCTTTCTTTTATGCAAAAACAAATATGAAACAACAATTGTCCTTTTTATTTGCGTATCTTAGAATAAATGGATATTTTGAAATCTCAAATTCCCATTCCGACCCTAGCAACATCCACATAACTTTCTTGTATGGACATTTTCTCTGAAAGACAATCAGATGAGACAGTGTAAAGAATTCTCCCCCACCCCGACCGCACAGGCACACTATTTTGTTTTGTTTCGTTTTACCTTCCATCAAATCCCCCCCCTCTCTGCTCTATACTTTATTTTATCTTTGCAAAACACATGGCTGCTCTTTCACACCCAGAACCCCATAAATGAACCAGATAAGAAAACCTGCTAAAACCCCCAGGTCACTATCCCTTTCTTATAATGGCCAAATGTAATTGGGTGGAAGTGGTACCAGTTATTCCGACCAGTGGCTAGCACTTCTTGTTCAGTCTTATGCCCAGAAAATCGCACAGTAAGGGTGTCTGTGGGTTGGTAGGAAAGAGTATGGCTTCAGGCGACTTTGAGAAAATCTTTACTAGGGATTGACCATTAAAATCACACGAGCATTCTTATTCTCTCTCTTTCTCTCTCTAAGACTTTTTTCTGACTTCTCGGGGTTTATATTACATTATTCTCGCCTTAGGATTTTTTTCTAAGAAACAAATGGTTCCTCATTTCTCTTTAAGTATTGCGATCAAATATTTCTTTGTTTTAGGAAGGCGTAACTGTTATCGTCATAGGAAGTGGTTTCGGCAACCCAAGTTCAATCCTAAATGAAACTGTTTGCATTTCACATAGTCCTAATGCTCTTGGAGAAGGCATAACTCCAACTTTTCTCCCTCTAGTCATAGGTAAATAGTAGAATAAACTAGGCTTTTCAGCTTAGCCATGGCAAACAGTCTTAAAGGAAAACTCTGATTACAAACCAATTGTAAACCTGTAGAATGATGCCCCCCCCCCGGCTATTCTTACCAAAGACACGCTCCCTGAGTATCGACCCTCCGACAAAACCAGGTTACGGAACAAGTGACAGTAATATATTCTTTCGTGTTTTTTTTTTTTTGTTTTTTTCAAATCGAAAGGAGATATTTTTTCATTGTTCTGTAGATTCTTCACCTTTTATTTTTATTGAAACAGCCTTTCGACTGTTACGTTCTTCGACCTTCCAGTGTATTTTGCATCCGTTGTACTTTTGAAGTTATTTGATATCTTCATAAATTCGTTAACAAGAAAAGGTTAATTTTTCATTTAATATATTCAATCTCGTTTGTTATCAAATTGATATATTTAAAACGATAATAAAATTGATTAAAAATTATTTTGCTGGTGACGGTCATTACTTTTTTTTATATTTTTTTCCTTTAGTTCAACGACAAAACTTTATCTTCGGGTCATTTTGCTTCTTACGGTTTTTCAAAGTCTCTTTCTCTCTCACTTTACAACAGGCTAGTAAGCGACACAAATCAACTATAATGAAGCTTCCAGCTGCATTATTACAACTTGCATCCTATATCCTTTGGAGTTTATCTAACACCGACGACACTTGACCGATTGAGCAACGGATCATTACATAATTTTAATTTTTTTTCTAAAAAAATCAGAGGCCTGTCTTAAGACTTCTCATAATAATAGAATTTAAAGGAACTTCATCTTGGAGTTTTGTTGCCATTTTGTCTCCGTTAAATCAATCTGACTGTATCCCCTGAAGAAAGGTAAGATCCCCATAAAAAGAAGTAGTCCTGGGTGACACTAAATTGTATCAAACGTTAAGACTTCACTTCTGGTGGCTGGTGAGTGTGGAGTCACTTCTTTTCCACTCCAGCCAGGTCAACTCTGATCCCGGAGTGGTAGAAACTTTTAGAATCCCATCTATGTGTTAAATAGAACTATTCCATCATTTTTTCATGATTATTATTACAACTGAATGCAAATTATTTGTATTAGATAGGAATACTTGATATATTTACGCTGCCGGCTAAGACTGTAGAAAACGCCGACTGCAGAAAGGTAATACTTTCACCAACCAGACCACCTCTTGGCCATGTGCACTGACTCGTGATGCTTGAAGACGAGATGTTAAAGGCTGGACAGTTTTTAACCCGGCAACTAAGTGGTCAAGTAACACTCCATTTTGGTCCTTACTGAGCTGGATGGTCGGAGAGGCTCTATCAGATTAATCAGCGGGTCATATCAAGCCCTAGTGCTTATACCATTGTTCCAATCGTATTCTTTAAATTGCTCTTGTAGCAAACAAGAACTCGACCCAATTTTTTCTTAAAGGGACAAGAAGGCGGTGGCTGAGGATGAATCTCATTGTGATAGTAATTTAACTGTGTGCTGCAAATGATTGATATTAAATAGAATTATTAGGGTTAAATAGGAATACTTAAAACCATTTACTGTGTGTAAACAGAATAAAATTGAAAAGAATTATTAATGTTAGCAAAATTTGCAACTATTTAACTGTGTGCAAGCAAATGAGCTCTAACAACTTGTTTACAAATAGTTCCTACAAACTATTCATTTACAATTCCTCATATATTTGTATAAAAAAGATGTGACCTTAAATATCACATAAGGGTTGATATGCCATTAAACCAAATAGCATAACCTTGATATCACATAATCATGTGCAAAAAACTCTTAAGAAACGACTACACAAAAAATGTAAATAAGAACGTACAATGAATGCTAAAATAATACTGGACAGTTTGACATGCCGTTAAGATCGACCAGTCGTTGATTTTGTTTTAAATACTCGGATTTTAACTCTAAAAGTAGGGCTACCACATGCTTTTGGGTTTGCCTGAAATACATTGAAATCAAAGAAAATAAGTCAACAGCAAATAAGTTGCGGAGATTTATATACAAAAACGTCCTTAAACGCATGAATGTTAAAAAGAAAATTTCAAGAGACAAAAGGTAGAAAATGCCATCAAAATGGTTGACATTAACTAAATAGAAACTTATTTCTCGAAGAAATCGGAAAAATTTCCAACTGTTACTCTTTATTTATTCCAGTGATCCATGGATTTTGCTCAAAATTCAATCTAAATCTCCTTCATTCTATATAAAACACAGAACAACATGGTTGGAATTTAAGAGGATCTCAGAAAAGGATTATTCCATGTCTATCTCGGATAAAAGAGATTCCCATGTAAGGTCTTTCTTTCTTTTTTATCTGCGTTGTTTTGGGAACTTTAACTTTAAGCAATGAGGTGAGTCAGTAGTCTTGTCAAGGCCAGGATAGAGGCAGTGACAAATAGCAGGTTTTTAAATTCATTGTTAACGGTTCAATCCCCAAATACTTCTGTTGACAGTCGATTGTAAGAACTCTCCCTAAATCCGATGTCCTCTTAACTTTGTTATTCTGGTATCAGCTTTGTGGTTTGTTAATTCTTTAGTTATCTTGTCTACTGTTTCACAATGTTTGTTCCGAGTTGCACCCTACCACTTAGGGATCTTTGACGGATGGGTACGTGTGTATTTTCAGAGGCCGATTGGAAGGAGACGACTGCTGTGATAGTGGTGATTTACAAAACTCTTGAAGTGGAGGGATGGGTTCGAATTATCCAATGTCCGAGGGGCAAGTAATTTAGATATGCTGTTGTTGTTCCTATAATGACAAAGTGGTCACCTTTTGGCTTTCTGTAAAATTGACAATTATCTCCACCTCCTCTCCCTTTCTCTCTCCGCAATCACCACCACCACCTGCTTGGTAATTACTCACCCTTTTATTTTTATTTTTGTTTTCTCTCTCTCTCTCTTCATCCCTTTTCCCCACCCTCCCTCTCTCTCTCTTCATCTCTTTTCCCACCCTCCCTCTCTCTCTTCATCCCTTTTCCCCACCCTCCCTCTCTCTCTTCATCCCTTTTCCCCACCCTCCCTCTCTCTCTTCATCCCTTTTCCCCACCCTCCCTCTCTCTCTTCATCCCTTTTCCCACCCACCCTCTCTCTCTTCATCCCTTTTCGCACCCCCTCTCTCTCTCTTGATCCTTTCCCACCCTCTCTCTCTTGATCCTTTTCCCACCCTCTCTCTTGATCCTTTTCCCACCCTCTCTCTCTCTCTTCATCCCTTTTCCCCACCCTCTCTCTCTTCATCCCTTTTTCCCACCCTCTCTCTCTTCATCCCTTTTTCCCATCCTCTCTCTCTTCATCCCTTTTTCCCACCCTCTCTCTCTTCATCCCTTTTTCCCACCCTCTCTCTCTTCATCCCTTTTTCCCACCCTCTCTCTCTTCATCCCTTTTTCCCACCCTCTCTCTCTTCATCCCTTTTTCCCACCCTCTCTCTCTTCATCCCTTTTTCCCACCCTCTCTCTCTCTTTCTCTTCATCCTTTTCCCACCCTCTCTCTCTCTCTCTTTCTCTTCATCCTTTTCCCACTCTCTCTTTCTCTTCATCCTTTTCCCACTCTCTCTTTCTCTTCATCCTTTTCCCACTCTCTCTTTCTCTTCATCCTTTTCCCACTCTCTCTTTCTCTTCATCCTTTTCCCACTCTCTCTTTCTCTTCATCCTTTTCCCACTCTCTCTTTCTCTTCATCCTTTTCCCACTCTCTCTTTCTCTTCATCCTTTTCCCACCCTCTCTCTCTTTCTCTTCATCCTTTTCCCACCCTCTCTCTCTTTCTCTTCATCCTTTTCCCACCCTCTCTCTATATATAAGAAGTTTGTTTATCTACTTAGTTGACGTGTTTTCACTCCCTTGACAAGGCTGTTTGGATTTCACTTAACGTTAATGTCCTTAGAAAAGGCATGAATCCATCTGTCCTTACTCCAGTTATGGGTAAATAGTCAAGCAAGCAGGACTCTTTACTTTGGTAAGGACATCAATCTAAAATTGACCTTGTGTCATATCCAGCCCGTGGCAGAGGGTTTTTGAGTAAATACATACCGAACTGAGTTTAATTCCTGGACGAGACTGTCTACGCTCCCGCCGCGCCTCTCTGCCTTTCAGAAAGATATGAATTCATCCGTTCTACCCCATCCCCAACTCCAGTACCGGCAAAATAACTGGGCACACTGAGGTCGTTCAGTCAACCTGCCTAGAAGAAAGAAAACTAAATGCAAACCAGATTCACTTCGCTTAAAAATTGACCTTGTGCCACATCCAGCCAGTAGCGAAGGGGTTGGGTGAATACATTCTTATTTCTTGTCTATCAGTTTGATTCCTCAGGGGTTTTGTACTTTCTCTATTTTTCCCAAGCTCTTTTTCCTCTATCCTTTGATATTTAAGTGAACTGCGTTGCTCTTATCTACCAAGTTTAGGGAGGGCTTCCCATTTGTTTTAATATTAAAAATCTTGGCTTTTACCTGTTCTGTAATAGCAAAAAAGGCGAAAATTAAGCCTTCCAGTGTATATATATATATATATATATATATATATATATATATATATATATATATATTTGTGTGTGAGAGAAGGAAAGAGAGAGAGAGATATACCAGCACCTTCAATACATTCACATTAAAATTGATCTTCTTCGGGCAAAACCTAAGCTTTATCTCTGTTCCTTGTGAACTATAAAAACCTGTTTCTTTTAGTGTGCGTGTTTAGGAGAGGCAGGTATGTGTAGACACAATGTCTCCTTCATTTCTCCCTCTAGTCCCAGGTAGGATGTTCGTTTCAGGTCATGTCATTTCTCCCTGCCCATCACTAAAAAGATCCAATGTCATTGTCCTGTGTTACTTGTCCCCTGTGGAACGCAAATGACTACCTACAAAATTTCAACCTTTCACCCGTCATTATTTTTCGCTCTTCCCTCTTAGCTAGAGGCCAACATCGTTATAAATATGCGTCAGTAATGTAGACTTTGAAAATATCCTCTCTTTTTAGTTTGCTCTAGTTTTTGTTGATTTCCTTTTGATTGTAGTCGGTTTATGAGGCACAGGAAGAGTCCGCAAAGGGCAATCCTGTGTTTTCCAGTACCGACTTATACGGAAAACAATGCTTCAGCGAAAACAAAATCAAACAGAAATAGGGGAATAAAGTCTTGTCAAAAATTCCTTGCATCTAATAAAAATTTCTCTACAGATAGGGCATATTTTTGTTTGTCTTGTCGCTAGCGAAATTTCAGGAAGCCTTTCCCTCTCGGTGTGTATCTAGTGTGAATATATATATATATATATAATCTTTAAGAAAAAACAAAACCGGTCACATTAGGATTGTAAATTTATTTCCATCCTGTTATGTGTTTTTGATAAAATCAAAAAAAAAAAAAACGAAAAAGATTAACAGAACTTCTTCAGATCTAATGGATAAAATAATTTATTTTATCCATTAGATCTGTAGAAGTCCTGTTAATTTTTTTTCGTTTTTTTTTTTTTCATTTTATCAAAAACACATAACAGGATGGAAATAAATTTATAATCCTAATGTGACCGGTTTTGTTTTTTCTTAAAGAAATTATTGCTCAGTAATGTCAGTTATATTGAGCTCTTTACCAGGAAAATTTAAATGTTCACTGTTGAATGTTTTTTTGTCCTGATGGAATTCCTCCCAACTCCGGTTTAATTGGACTGAATAATACCTATATATATATATATATATATATAAGAACAATAATGGATTTGATTATTTTCTCTCCTATTTGAGTCCGTTGTAATCTCTCTCTTATACATTTATTCTCCTCTTACAAAACGTGTTTGTATATACATTTATATCAATACTTAATTAGTTTTAGTTCAGTGCAAGATAAAATTGTGTTAGATTAGTCTAGACACACTAGTAGAAAACAGAAATTACCCACCTCTCTGTCTAAATTTATAAAGTTGTAGAACATTTTTCACATCACTGACCAGCCGATCATTTTTTTTGTTTGATTTGTCGTGGAAGATGTTTGATCTCCAAACGAGCTTGTATCTTGCACATAGACACAGAACAGTTTGTTATATAGCTTTGATTTGCTTTTTATTATCACAGGTTTTTTATGCTTAAATACAGTGGCCCAGTACCAGATTGAATTTAGTAAATATCAACAGTGGTTTGTGTGTGTGCATATATATATATATATATATATATATATATATATATATATATATAGTAACCTGTATATAAGAGTTGTCGGGACCAGATGAAATCTCTCTTATATCCGGGTTACACTGTATGTAAGAATGTTTGTAGAATAGTACACTGTTCTATTTCATATATCATACGATAAACTTTTAGTAAAATTCATTTTCTCAATGAGAGGCACCAGCCTGATTGGTTTGAAAATAAGTTGAACTTTAAGATTTCAAAAGTAAACACGATGTAACTGGCAATTTCTTTAATCCAAGTATTTCTTTGGTTAATATTGTAGAAGATAACCGCATAAAATATTTAGGAGTACATACCTCATAGTCTATGATAAGCAACATTTTTAAAATATTTTATTAATCAAAAAAGAAAATTCAAAATATTACTAAAAATGCTGTCACCGTTCTCGCTATCCATGTGCAGTCCTATAAAATCTGCTCTTTTTATGAATCAACATAAGATCGAGCTATAAATATATTTTAGTTACAGGAAATTCCATATCAGTTTCTAGTACCCGATAGTTTAGGTAATTAAGTATCTTATTTATTCTAACTGTATGTTTAACGCGACTATCTTGTGCAATTTTACCGTATCTTTCTACCTGTTTCACAAATCGTTTGCTGTTAGTCTGTTGACCCAACATTAATCATTTGTTCTTTCTTCCTTTTTTTTTTTTTTTTTTTTTTTTTTTGTAATTCTTATTTTACTGCCCATTAAACCCGGTATATTTCGGCTTTTAATTTCTTTCCTTTTTATGACCTCCATCTTTCCATTGTTCAATCAACCGTATTCAGTAAATGTTTGCTAATAATAATGAAGGGGAGAAAAAAATTGCTCACTCTAAAGAAAATATTTTGCGAGATAACGATTGTCCAGAGGATATTTATGAAATAAAGCATTTTTCTTCATTATTTTTATTTTTCCCAGATAAGGAAATTTTATTCATTTACTATTTTCAGAATGTATTTTTATTGTCAACTCCTATTTGTTATCTGCGCCCCTAGCAATCCCATAAACCAACATGAAAACTGCTGTTGGGTGCATAAAAGACGCCTTTTGCAAGCAAACAAGGGATCGAAGCTGAAAGTGCTACTGGGGAAGGTGGATAAGGGTTTGTTTTTAGGCAGAAACTCTTAATATTCAATTTGATCTATTACTCTTGGAAAAGGCTGGAAACCATTTCTCTCTGCACACAATCGAATTGGTCAGATATCTAGATAAAATGTCTTATTACTGGCATTAGTCAGAGTTTACCTCTACATGAAGGCACACTGGGCGTAACGGTTATCGACTTAGGAAATGGATTTGGCGTCCCGATAACAAATTCTGGACGAGCCTATTTGCATTTCACTTCCTTAAAGTTTCCCCCTGCCCATCTATGGATAAATAATAGAAGACTTGGTTCTTTAGCCTAGGTTAAGTAACCAATCTTGAAGAAAACTGGATTCAAACCAGCTTTACTCGACTTAAAAAAAAAATTAAACTGTGGCGGTGTGGTTGAACAAATACATACATGGAGCAATAGTCTATTATTCTCGTCTCCTCCTGTCATTCTTCATGTTTTAAAACACTCACTCACTCTCTCTCTCTCTCTCTCAATTCGAAAACAATCTGACGATATTGACATTAAAAAAGACTCTTAAAAAAACAACTATAGAATATTATAAACATACTATATACGTGACCCTCTAACATTTAGACATAAAATAAACCCAGATGGATTGAAATACCATTTCAAACGCCCCCCCCATCACTTGAACTGATTTTTATCCTACTTAGAATATCTGTGTTGTGAAATTAAAGTCTTTTTTGTTCAATATCCATTGATTACTTATCAGTTTATTAAGAGATAATAAAATTCTATAATAGTTTTATAGGTATTCATCGTTTAAAGGTAGGATCAAGTTGTTCCTGGAGACTTTGAATTGTGGAATATATTTGTGATTTTAAGGGACTTATCTCTAGAGTCTGAACCCTTTGGCGCAACTCTTTAACCAGTCAAACTTTGAACACAGTGTAATTTCTTTCCTCTTACATAGATCTCAAAGACTCTTCGCTTACTTTTTGTCCCCAGGTGAAAGACCACTGCATGCCAACCTTTGTTAGGTCATAGAATCATTGGGTCATCTGTTGTTCTCACAAAATGCACAAAACCAGTTCTTCCTACTTCTTTTGAAGCGTGGTAATGCTGGTTCATAGCCACTGAATCCATCTCTTGATTTTTGTTAGTATTTTTTTTTATCTGTAGCCTTAGTTATTTTTTGTTCTGTGTTCACTATCAGAGAGAAAAATATAGGTCCAGCTGAAGCTGACTTTGAAAATGCATCTCGTATGAAAAAAAAAAAAGACTTAGTGGTCGGTCATGTCATGTCATGTGGAAACACAAAATAATGGCTAAAAAGGAAAGCAAGGTTTCCTCGAAGGCTTTTCAAAATGATTACTGCTTGCCAATAAAAGAAAAAAGATGAACAAAAATACACCCTCTCTGTAAACAGCTGTTAGATACAAAATATTTTTGCTGTTTTTCCCAGAGAGCCTCGTTTACGATACACCACATGCTTTATCCATAATGCCAATGTCTTCGCGAGAGATTTTCAGTAGATCATATTTTTTCAAACTCTTGTTTTCTTTTTTGTTATTCTTAACAACTTTTCGGCCAATAAAGTCTTCGGCTGTTCTGTCGTTTCTGAAGTCCTCAGATAAAGTACTGTCATTATTCAGTATAATCTTGGGACTACTATAGTCTCTGTCAATATTTTTTCGCCAATATATTCTTAAGCTACCTTGTATTATCTAAAGTCTCGAGGACAAGTATTTTGATTATTGCCAATACATTTGAACGATAATCTTTGTCGTTTTAAAAATTTCAACCTGTATATTCTCCTGCCTTACTTGGGTGAAAACGTATCTACTAGTCATTAAGAGTCTTACTAGTTTTTCCCCTCATTAAGACTATCACTGTCCAACATAACCATATTTCTGAGTATTAAATTCTTCCCTTGGAACTATCCAAATCGATTGGAACCTTAACTCTTCTCGTCGATATTTCTTGTCAGAAGCAAAATAAAATTGTTATTTTGGGACAACATAACACTTGATAATCGGCCGGTCATGTCAAGTCCTAACACCCAAATGATTGTCCCGACCGTATTCAAATTGTTCTTGTGGTAAACAGACTCCTAATCCTATTTTAACTTAAAGGTGATGGAAGGCGATTACTATTAAATAGAATTTATGAGTATTAGCAAAACTTTAAACTATTTACTTGATAGAATTATTAGTGTTGAATTGCAATACTAGAATCCATTTAACTGTGTGCAAACGAATTATCAATATCGAATAGAATAGTTTTGTTTGATTGGAATACTTTAAACCATTTAACTATGTGCAAACAAATGAGCTCTAACAACTAGTTTAAAATTCGCATAAAGATCATAATATGTACAGGATTTGGCATTAAATATCCTACAAGCGTTGATATACGATTAAATCAAATAACCAAACCAAACCCTTAACACATAAATTATTTCACTTTGAGATTTCCATATGTATACACTCGTAAAAAGGAGTTTAATACGAACATGCCACTCCTCCCCGCATAGAATGATGGCTTAGTATCGTGAACAAAGATTCAGGAGATTCTATCTGTTGCAGTCTTGCTGATGGTTAACACAAGCCCTATGGAATATGCAAACATTTCTGATATCCTAAAGCAGCTCAGCTGTTTACTTCAGAATTGTGTGTTACCTGGAAGATTAAATGATGTCAAGTTTGCTTTTGATTTTTGTCTGTTATTCTCTTGTGATCGTTGATTCAATGGAGTATTTTAAGGAGTCTCAACACCCCTGGTAACGTTTGTTAGTTGAATAAACCAGTTTTCACTTGGCACTAAACAAACCCACATTTGTTTGAGGATTATTTGTAATCCAGTCACTCCAATGCGCACGGAAAATGAAGTGAAACTGATGATGCAGGTAGATCTCCCAGGATTTGGATCTATAAAAGGAGTAGTCGTTACGATGACATCCGAATGATGCTCTTCCGAATAGAATTTTCAACCGATAACAATATCGATTTTCTATCCGGAACAGCAGAAAAAATTTTCTATGTAACAATTACATATTCTCCAGTCTTTAAAAAAATATTTCAACTCCAAACACAATGTGTGCACTAGTCTAAGCCATGATCGTAACGGATCAAATGAGAAAATTAATGACTGAACATTAGCTAGATAGAGCTACAGCTTTCTTTAGTTCCCTTGCACCACAGAGTTGACAGTTTTAAATGTGGGCGGTATTTCTTGGGCACCCTTAATAATTACCTATCTTTCCATCAGTGATAGTGAAACTTCTCCGGTTCATGAAATCCTGAACTATTCCCAGTTTGATCGCGTTAATCTAGAATGAGTGGTTAATACTCTTGTTGTGGAAAAAAGTTGATAGATAAGTTTTTGTTTGTTTGCTTCGGTTTTTAATTTTCTTTGGGAGCGGGCGACACTGACGGACTAACAGAAAGTTATGTTGTTTCCAAAATTATTTGCAGGGTTGACTCTGCAAGCAATTCGAACTGCCTCATCTCTGACCCGATTCTAAGTTGTGTTAAAATCTTCATGCGGGAGTTGGCTCAAGATTCAGGTTTGCCGTTTGTATGAATACGTGTGTACACTTTATTATCTTTCGTCGTCTATTCTCCTCTATATCCTGTCTAAACAATATTATGACCCAGCCGGCTGGAGCTGTAGAATACACAGAATGCATCTCTACATGGGGGAGGGGGTGAGACTCATCCAAAGAATGTCCTGGATATGACATCAAACAATCTGATGGTGAGGCTCCAGTTATGCGGAAGCTTTGGGGAATGCGGGGTAACCCTTTATTGTCATCGCTCTCAGATCCAAACCAAATCAAACCTAATCAATATTAAGAAGAGGTCCCTATGGTGTAGAGATTAATGTGCTGGAGATTTTAGTAGCAAATTTGAAGTACCACTGTTGTCCTTCTGCAAGGATGACTTCGGTATTTGATAACACACGAAAGTTAATTTGCCGTTAAACAAAGAAACTAAACCATCAACGTGTGTGCGTGTATATATATATATATATATATATATATATATATATATATATATATATATATATATATATATATTTTTAGAGAGAGAATGAGAGAAGGGAGGGTGGTAGAACAAATAAATTGACCCTATCCATACCGGGCTTGAAAAGTTTTGTCAACCAGAAACTATAAAGTGCTTACTGTCTTGTCATACTGAAAGCACCCATTCTTGCTACATCACTGAAGTTAAGCAATGATGTTCGTGGTCTCTATTTACAAGGGTGATCGCTTTGCAACAGCAGATACTGGAAACAGTGTGTCAGACTAGACAAAGCTTAGTGGAAAAAAAAATTATGGAAGGTGCTGCTCAAAGGTTTAGGATGACTATTTCACCGTATTTTTTTAAAAGTAGACCAGTTGGCTGCTTTTTGCTCTCGGACGAGTGTGACAAAGTCATACTATGTTCAGTTTGTGAGCGCTGTTCAAATTCTTTCAAATTTTCTGTAACATTTTTCTATGTTTACCACTTGTGTGTGTATATATATATATATATATATATATATATATATATATATATAGTGCGTGTGCATATAAGCGGAAGCTGTTTATGTAATTATTTAATAATTTTTGTTTGAGATAAATTACCTAACTTCTTCCCTCAGCTCTGCGATTCATTTTTTCCCTTAAGTTAAATTATAAATGTCAAAAACTCCGCTCTTTACCGGAAGTAATACATTTTGAAATTGTTCAGGCTGGTTTTATTTTTATTTAAGCTCATTTAACCACAGAAACAATTTCAGGTCTGGCAATAACTTGACAATTTGTGCATGTTGTACGGAATACCATCTGTTGAAATTCTTTTCTCTCTCTCTCTCTCTCTCTCTCTCTCTCTCTCTCTCTCTCTCTCTCTCTCTCTCTCTAAGAAGAAGAAGACAGGTCTTTTTCATTGCTGTCTGCCTACTTGACATCATCACTATCATCGTTTCTGTTTACCGGAGTTTTGCAGCTTAATTTTATTTTCTAAAAAATAAAACCTGCTCTTCGGAAATATGTTACTTTGTCGTTTAAAAAAACCTTGCTTTGTTCTTACATTTTTTTTTTTTTTTTCACCTCATAACCAACATTGCTACAAATGCGATAAAGAATTGGAGTGAGAAGAGGGTGTTAGAAGTGAGAAAGAGAGATAGAAAGAAATGAAAGAGATAGAAATGAAGGAAGAAAGGAGTGAGAGATACAGGAAGTAGTGAGCAAGAGAGAGATAAAGAAGGGGATATAGATGAGTTATAAAGAGAGGGAAGGAAGAAATAGATGAAAAAAGTAGAGGATAGATAAAAGGAAGTGACGGGATAGAGAAGGAGTAAGATAAAGGAGAAGAAGAAGAAAGTGAAATGAGGGAACGAGTAAGAGAGATGGTGGGAGTAAGATAAAGGTGAAGAAGAAGAAAGTGAAATGAGGGAACGAGTAAGATAGATGGTGGGAGAGCTATTTGTGATTTGTGTAGAAGTCAGATTTCTTTCTTTCAAAAGAGATTCCATTACGTGTCAAAACGTGTATATTTGATTCCAAAATTCATGGAGGCGGAGATTGCTGGGCAATGGATGACATGAGGATGTCGGGGATGGGAAAGAAATAGCCAAGCAAGCGATTGATCCCCTCCCCTCTTTTTTATTTTATATATATGTATTTTTTTAAAATAGTGTGAAGAATCCATGAATATCATTTTCCTGATTGCCATCTTGGAAGAAAACTTGCATCTTCGGAAAAACTTTAGTCCCTCCCTTGCCTCTCTTTACATTCACTCAAACATTTAATAACGTGTGTTTCTTTCTCATTGGTATGCACGTATGTGTGTCCGTGTGTTTTTTGGAGACATTCTGCTAATTATTTTAGATTTTTCCAAGGAAACATTTTAGGCTTTTCTCTCTTGAGTATTTATTTTTAAAATTCTGTTTTCGTGTTTGACTTGGGACATGTTTTTCTCTAGCATAATTTCTTTCCTGTTGATATTTTTGGGGACTTTTTTTTCTTTTTTGCTTTTGATGGATTTTAAATAAGTTTGAAAGGTTATATTTTTCTTTTCAATTATTTTAGAGTGATGGGATGCCATTGATTTTTATTTCTTTGAAAATTTTATACTATCTATGTACATGTATGTAATATATTTAGGTGTACATCTCGTTCTATAAAGATGTTAAGTTTAAACGAACTCTTGTAAACATTTGTATACATGAGTAATTCTCTTTCTCATATGTGCACCTCCCAGTTATGGGTTAAATAGCATCACTGCTGTTCTTCTAGAAGGATCGCTTTGGCATTAAATAACCCACGAAGGTTGATATGCCATGAAACAAAGAATCATATATGCACCATGTTACAAGAACAAAATAAAGTAGACAACTGTATAATACCAATTATAATATTTCACTCTTAACTCAATATAAGAAAGATCATTAACAGCTATTATATTTGGAACTTTGTGGTTTCACTAGTCAAGTTTTTTTTTATAGTGTGTGTATAACACGGGTTTCTTTATGTATAATATAAATATATATGAGAGAGAGAGAGAGACACACACACACACACACACACAAGAAAGAGAGCATAACCATTTTGATGAGATATTGGTAGTAACCAACTTGACTCTGCAACTACGCTATCCTGACTAGGTGTACAAGTCTATCGTGCTTACCATTATACCGCTCAAGGCTTTGTTTTTATCTATCTCTATAAAGTAAAAGTTAGCGACCTTAGTCAAGGGAGACCCGAAGGCCCCCTTTTCAATAGCTGCTGAGCCAAGGTGTTGGGGAGGCTGCTACTCCTTTCCCTGGATTACTCGACTTTACTCTTGATCTGTACCTTATATTGTTGAGTATTAAGCAAGGAAGTATCAAGTACCACTTTTTGGATCTTTGGTATGACTCAAACTGGGATTGAACCCTGGTCTCCCGAGCCATTGGCGGACACTCTACCCACAAGGCAATGAGCCAGTATGTATGTATGTGTGTATGTATATATATATATATATATATATATATATATACACACACACACACACACACAACACAGGTGAAAAAAAGGACACTTATTTTAAGTAAAATGTATTTTTCAATGATTCATTGTCTGTGCACTTAACTTAAAATTTCTCTATTAAACATGTAAATTGAACATTTTACATTAAAAATTTCCCATCAAAGTTTAGCGAATATTTTCATACTACAGATACAATGCGCTTGTGGCCTAACAGTTATCATCATAGGAAATAAATACGGTGACTTAAGTTCTACGTTTCAGTTCACTCTAATTCCTTTGAGAAATACAGTCCAATTTTTTTCCTCGGCAGAATAGGGTAGATTGGGTTCTTCAGCCTAAGTAAGAAAACCAATCCAGAAGAAGGAAAATAACGAATTCAAACTAGCTGTAATCTACTTAAATTGTGACCTTGTATTGCATCTTCCTCATGGCAGAGGGGTTGATAAGACGAACCTTTATACAGATACATACTTGTTCAATCACACATGTACACATTCACATCTATACTTACACACACTCACGTGTTTGTGTGTGTGTGTGTGTATATATATATATATATATATATATATGTGTGTGTGTGTGTTTGTGTAGAAAGAAAATTGGGTAATCTTGCGCTCAAAAACCAGAAACACTTAATCCCACCTTACCAAACTGAATCTTACAAACTGTCAAACTTTCCATGTTTTTTACTTTTTATATATTTTACTCTTTTTCCACACTAGATTCTTGCACAACTTCCTTCCATAATATGTACAAGCATGTCTAGTTCAAAGTTATTAGCTTTCGCCTCCCTCACTTCGCCACGATTTTTGTTTAACTTCCTTTGAAACACTTTTTGTGAGTTCATGCTGTGAAGGAATCTACACTGATTCGTACAAAATCTCCAAAGACGTTTATGTCAAATTGTCAAATGACTTACCTACAAACGTGCTATAGCGTTTGTAATTCCATGTTCTTTCCTTCAACGTTATGTTCTTTTAAGAAAAAATTCTCACAATAAAATTAGAAAAAATAGAAACACCTGATCGTGAATTATGTATGACCTGAATCACTAAAATCTCTTTTTAATCCAAAGAATCAAATAAAGCTATTTTTTTACAATCCGACACCCTCTTTTAGTAATATAAAATAGGGGTTAGCTAGCTGGCTGTCTAATCAGACCATTATCACTAAAATGAATTTACTTCTCACCGAGCGTGCATACAATGGCTGCTAGACTATAGTAGATGGGCAGCTGTTGCTAATTCACTTGCATTGTTGCTTTGTATCATAGGTTTAATAAAGCTATCTATACAACAAACCGTGTGATTTTTTTTTATTTTTGATTGTCTGTAACTTATGCTATGATTAGAGTGTAGTATGTGTGCACCTGCCAGTGAAGTTTTTTTTTTTTTGCCTGTATTATTAGAAAACTAATTAAATGTATTACAAAAAATTAAGCTATTTCTTAATTATCTATATATTCATACATCGGATTTTTAAAAATTTAATAGTTTTTTGGGGGGAGGGGAGGGGGATATTTTAAAGCCGCATTAAATTTTAGACTTTCATTTCCATATTTTACATTTTATAATTTTTAAAATAATCGCACGACTTCCACGGACATACCACACGTTGGCTCTAAGTAGAAGTATCTAGCAATACGTAAAAGAACTAATATATATATATATATACACACACACACACACACACACACACACAGAGGGCGTGACAGAAATACCGCCCACATATTAAACTGTCATCTATGTGGTGAAGGTGAAGTTCAACTTAAACGAGTAGCAATTGTAGCACCATTTAGCTCATGTCTTATCATTTTTATTCAGTTGCGCTCAGGGTTTACATCGGCCATGATTTTAAAGGTTGCCAAAAAGAGCAATTTATATCTGGCGGTATTTTTGACACTTTTTGCAAATAGCGTCCTTTAATTCTTCCATGTAGCTTTCTTTTAATCGATGAACCTTGAAATTTTAAATCCATAGCAGTATAGATTTTCTTTTCAGAACAGCATCATTACGACGTAATATGAAATGAGCACGAAAAGGTCTGTAGCAATCAGATTGTCATTAATCTTCAAAAATGCAGCAAATACACGGTGTGCACCGATCCAATCCATTTTCATAACTGGTCTTATCTTTAAAAAGACATTAACTAAAAAGTGACAATTACCACTTGCCTAGTTTCACTTGAACCACGCAAGTGTCAGTATAAAATATGAGAAATATTTCCGCTTCACTCTGTATGTATACACACACACACACACACACACATATATATATATATATATATATATATATATATATATATATATATATATATATATATATATCTCATAACTATACTATTATTCATAAAAATTTGTAACCTGTGGTAAAATTGGTATGCAAATGTGTCTCGGATAATAAGTGTTGAGGTCATAAGTTCGATCCTGACTGCATGCTCGACCAATGTAATTATAATTTGTGCGCTGGAATTGAGCGCCTTCACTGACACACCAAATAAAAAAAAACTGATTTCATAAACTTGTTTTTTTTTTCATTTTCACCAAACAACTGCGATGAAGCTTAGCTAAGTAATGACGCTTACAGATTCGCGTAGCTAGCGATCATGTCACACGAGACCAGTTCACAATTTCAGTGAGTTCAATCCCCACCTACCAAAACTAAGCTAGGGTTAGTAAATAATTTAAAATAAATGATTCATTTCCTAGTCTTGCAAGTTTTTTCCCCTGCTGCTGCCACGACTATATTTTTCTACGTTTTTATAGTGCTACCTCAGCAAAGAGTACATTCATTTTGAAACTTTCACCCCCGTTCAACCCTCCTGTTCATTACTTTTCAACGCTGGGCTCTCTTTCAAAACAGAAACAAGTTCCTCCTGGGTCGTCTCCGCCCTCCGTCCCTGCTCAACTAACATTGGAGATTTTCTAATGAAAAGAAAACAAAACGACCCAATGGAAAGATAAAAAAGAATTTGAAGAAAGTAATAAAAACTGCTTTTGTCCTTGCTGGGGTGGGTGGGATCTGCAGGTGGTTGTGTGGGTTGTAATGGGATGCCGAGATTGAGATGAAGAGGTGAAATAACTAATTCGGATAATGTTTGTCCTGGCTCGCACCTTGCCGAAATTTTATTTTTGTTAAATTGTTTCTAACCATGGCCAATCTCATAAATTCAAGTCTTAAGTTGTTCTGGACTAAAATACAAAGATTTTCATTTCAGTTTTTATTTTGGACAAGTTATTTCCTTGTTTTATCGACATTGTGTGTCTGTATCTATCGTCGACTGTGTGTCTGTTTCTATCAATCATCAACATCGTGCGTGTGTCCCTCTCTGTCACCGGCCTTGAGTGCGTGTGTGCCTTTCTGTCACCGTCCTTGAGTGCGTGTGTGCCTTTCTCTTACCTGCCCTTTGTATCTTTTCTATATTTGTTTATCTCTAGTTATAATCTAACAGTTATAATGGTCGACTAATTATTACTCTAAAACAAATTTTCTAAATTGATTTTTTAACTAAATGTCGCTTAGTTCAACGAACCGTATGAGGAATAAACTCAGAAATAATGTTATGTAAAGTTCGAATGATAACCGCTACTCTACATCGAGGTTTTCTATTCGTTATTAACTTAAGTTTAATTTACTTAAATTAACTTCACCTTTGTCTGGAAGAAAGGCAAGTTTTCTATGGTAGTCATGATCTGCTTCAGAAATTAGCTCACCGCTACTTTTACTGGATTTGGTGGTGTTTCTTTTTGCTTTATGTTGGAATTGATTTTTTTTTTTCAAAGGAAACATATACAATGAAAACTCTTGATAATGAGATTTTAGTTATGGTACTGGACGCAGTGATAACTATTAGTTGTTCTCTCTCTCTCTCTCTCTCTCTCTCTGATAAAGGTCCAATTTACCACTGAATAAGAAGCCTTTATTCTCTTTTTTTTCCTTCCTCATCAACAAAAGTCTCCTGTATCAGGTTTTTTAATTGAATATTTCAATCAAGTATTCTGCAACATCTTTCCGCATGAGATCCCCACAACAGATGCAATCTAATTATACCCCAACCACAATCACTGGAAATAAAATATTCATGAAATTCTTGCCTTGCAAAAAGGTTGTTCTATTTATTTTAAAAGAAAAAAACAACAACAACAAAAAGCATCGTTTAACGGGAAAGTTTTATACTGAAGTGTCGTGGGGTTGGAGAAGGCTGCAGATAATTTCCTAATCGATGTAAAATGTTATTTCTCAACTTTTTATTTTTTACATTTTGAAGTTTATTGATGTGTTATATGATGCAAAACATCTGCTGAACAGATGTTAATTCCGATGAGGGATTTGAGGAAAATCTTTTCTTTTTTTTTTTTTCAATGGATATTCCCCATTTAGTCTAGGGGCCAATACCTGTTAGTATCCCTTAAATAAACTCCTGTTGATATCTACTAAATTTGTCTTCGTCTGGCTCAAGGCCACTATTTAATGGTACCAAGGGGCCATATAAATTACTGTATAATGGGTATTTACTAAACTTGGTTTAGTCAGGCAAAAAGCCACGAGTTTTATGCACCTAGTGAGGATCAAACTCGTACATTATTGAAATAGCATGCTTTACGATATCACAAACTATCGAGTCGCTAGAAATGCTGTAATCAAAATCTGGTTGCCCAGTCAGCTGAGGCTGTAGAATACACCGACTGCACCTCTGCAGAGGGGTAAGACACCTCCCCTAACGAGTGTCCTTGATATGACACTAAACAATCTGATGGTGAGGTTCCAGCAGTGCTAGAGCTTTGGGGAATGCGGAGTACCCCTTCATTGCCATCGCTCCCAGGTCCACTCTGGCCCGGAGTAGTAGCACCTGAAAGGGCCCTATCTATGGGTTAAATAGAACAAACTGCATACTTATGCTAAAATGAATTGATTAAACTGAATAGCTTGAAATAGAAACGTTTTTGACAATTAAACCGTACTTACACTTAAACTGCGTGCTTATGCTAAACTGAATTATCTAAAATAGAACTGTTTTTCTACATTAAAACTGTATTTACACTTAACTGAGTTGTTACATATAACTGCTTGAATAGTTTGAAATGGAAATGTTTTGACAATTAAACTTTACTTATGCTAAACTGAACTGTTTTCAATAGAACAGATTATTTACATAAAAATGGATTTGGCATTAAATAACCTACAAAGGTTGATATGCCATAAAACCAACCAAACCAAACCAAAATCTTGGTTTTATAACGTGAATTCGTTCTAAATCACAAAGCAGTCTCTTTGGGGATTTGTATCTTGTCGGTATTACATGACAAGAATGTATTGCTTCTTGAATTGACAGCTGGATTGAATATTTGAAACCTTACTTAATTCTATGGAGGGTTTTTATTGGTTACCCAACCGGTGAGGCTTAAAATAACCTATATCACCTGCAAGGAGAGTTAAATCACTACACCCTTCCAATGGATACCCTGAGAATGACACTAAACTGAATGTGATAGTGAGGCTCTAGATCTGGGTAGTGTGGAGCACCCTATTATTGTTATTACTTCCAGGTCCACCCTAACACGGAGTGTTTGTTCTTGTTAGTCTCATCTACGAGTCAATTTTTTTTTCTTTTGAATCTTCAGAAACAACCCAGCTGTAAATATGAACGTATAATAGACATTATTTCAAAACCTCTGGACATAAAATAACCCTTGCCGGGTTAGCATGGAGTTAAAATCAATCATTAAAAATTTGTCTGAGACAATTTTGGTGAAATAAAATAAAAAATTTTAAACTATAAAGAATGTTATAATTTTAGCGAAAAAAAAATGGAAGAAATAGATTTTACCGCGTGTGAAAGTGTCGGAATTCACGCAAAATCCATATCAAATATGCTGATGGGCCCTATGTTGACATTGTCCAGTCGGTGGGGGAGGGGGCTGTAGAATACACCTTCTGTATCTCTGCACAGAGGTAAGACTCCCCCAATGAGCGTCCTGATATGACACTAAACAATCTGATGGTCCTATCTATGGGTCAAATAGAACTAAACTGCGTACTTATGCTAAAGTGAATTGTTTGAAATGGAACTGTTTTCGACATTGAAGCTCTACTAACGCTAAACTGAACAGTTTTAAAAAAATAACTTCTTTGACATTTAACTGTGTGTAAACAAAATCTGTACTTATACTAAACTGAATTGTTTGAATTAGAACTGTTTGACTAAACTAAATAGCTTTAAATATAAATGTTTTTTTTACAATTAAACTGTACTCATGCTAAACTGAATTGTTTGAAATAAAACTGATTATTTGTATAAAAATGGATTGAACATTAAATACCCTATAAAAGTTGATATGCCATAAAATCCAACCATCCAACCTATGTTGGGAAGATTGGCAAATTAAGGTTAGTTAATAGTAGAATCGTCTATCCTAATGTTATACTTAGTAAAATCTTCTCGTTGACCAGTTCGCTAGCATAGCGAGTTCAATCTATATTAGAACCCTTCCGCGAATGACGCCGGGATTCGGTACCCACCAAAAGTTTTTTAAATGTGATTAAATATTTTGAATTAAACCTGTCAACATTTTAATATCCTTTAATTCAATATTTTAGATAATTAATTAAAAATGAAATTTGCTTCTAATTGATTTCCATCTAGTAAATTAAGCAAGTATGAATTAAACGAGTTTCTACTGAAAAGCCCCCAAGCTAGAAAAATTGATTTCTCCTCTACGACCCGCACACACGCAATTTTCTATTCATATAGATTGTGTAGGACTGCAGTAAAAAAAAAAAAAAAAAAAAAAAAAATTTAATATTTTTATTTTTATTACTACACCTTGACTCACACATCGACCGCTGTTGTCAGTACATACGAACAAAATATGCTTGGCATCCAAAATTGCAATAATTTAGATTTTTGGGGCTTAGATATGGTTCGAGGCTGTATGAATGGAGTACCCAGTGAGACTCGAACTCACTCGTAATGGTTTGCATGTCTGGCTTGTTAACCAATGCACGCCCAGGGCACCTAAAAGTGTTTCACAAATACGCACTTACACACACACACACACACATTATATATATATAAATATATATATATATATTATACGAGATCATTAAATAAGTTTCCAGACTTTTTTCATATGGGCACTTTTATTGATAGTACACACATGAAACTCTAGTCCCCTTCGAAGTAATCCCCCCGGCTGCAATGCGCTTGTTGTACCGTTCCAACAACTTCTGGAAGGCCCTATGGACGTCCTCTTGTGTGAGCGTGTCAATGACCTTCGTCACAGCCTCTTTCATCTCCTCAATTGTCTCATAACAACAGCCTCTGAGCTTAGGGAATAAGCAAAAGTCACAAGGAGCAAGGTCTGGACTATAGGGAGGGTGACGATCTTTTTTGATGTCCATCTTGGTCAAATAGTCTGTGACGAGGATGGAGTTGTGAACTGGTGCATTGTCCTGGTGTAAATGCCAATGACCCGATTTGAAGAGTGCTGGCCTTTTCCGACGGTATCTCTTCCTGAACTCCCTTAAAACCTCAATATAGTAACCCTTACCCTAACCCTTTGGCCAATCAACTCTGGTCTATTGACTTCATTACTCCTCACGCAACTCTCATCATCCCTCACAGACTCCCTGCCTTCCTTGAATCTCTTATGCCACTCAAAAACTGATGCTCGATTCGTTCAAGATGGTCGAAATGCAGTCTGAGGGATTATGAGAGGTGTGGGAGGAGTAAGGAAGTCAATACACCAGAGTTGATTGGCCAAAGGGTTAGGGTTACTATGTTGAGGTTTTAAGGGAGTTCAGAAAGAGATTCCGTCGGAAGAGGTCAGCACTCTTCAAATCTGGTCAGTGACATTTCCAGCAGGACAATGCACCAGTTCACAACTCCATCCTTGTCACAGACTATTTAACCACGATGGGCATCAAGACAGTTCCTCACCGTCTCTATAGTCCAGACCTTGCTCCCTGTGACTTTTGGTTATTCCCCAAGCTCAGAGGTTATCGTTATGAGAGAATTGAGGAGATGAAAGAGGCTGTGACGAAGGTCATTGACACGCCCATACAAGAGGACTTCCACGGGGCCTTCCAGAAGTTGTTGGAACGCTACAACAAGTGCATTGCAGCCGGGGGAGATTAGTTCGAAGGGGACTTGAGTTTCATGTGTGTACTATCAATAAAAGTGCCCATATGAAAAAAGTCTGGAAACTTATTTAATGATCCTCGTATGTTGAAAATATATTTTGGTGCTAAATGTATGCGTTTTTTAATTGTTAGTAGATTTATTGATATACCGGAATATGTTTATATTCAAATACAAACTTTAATTGTTCTACATAGACTAGATAAGCAGGTGTTTTGCATAATGCAAATGTATGGCTTAATGGTTACAGAAAAGGGTGGTGAGCTAATGAGAGTTGTCTTGTGTTCTTATGAGTCATCGAAACGTTTCCGCTCAATGGGAGAACTTGTTTCAAATCTGCTTTTATCCTCCCACCCTTATTTATATATTTATGAGATTATTTTTCCCAAAGCTTTTAACCCATGTTAATTATTAAGGCTTCTTTTTTTCTGTTGAGAAACAAAAGTTGTCAAGCTTTTACAGAATCATCAAAATTGATACAAAAACAACATGCTTTGCTCGCTATTTCGGAAAAGGTTGGCTTAGCAGAATAAAGTAAGGCCCGGGTTCGAGGTATTGAAAAAATTAATAGTACAGGATTACTCTCTTTTTTTAATCCTCCCTCAGTGGATAAAAAACCTATAAGTGTTTTCCTATCAATATCTTTGATAAAATTAATAAATTAGACAGAACAAGAGATTAACAATAAGAAACAAAAGAATAATTATATCAATACAGTGTAATTAAACAAAATACTTGTCAAATCAAAAAGGTCTTTGTGACATCAGCATACGGTTTTTTTTTAATTATTAAAATTAGAATTTTCGCCTTAAAAGAAATATTTGATGTCCTTCAAATATGTTAATTGTCGGCAATATTAAGAAAAACTTAATGGGTTTGGCCCTGAGTAAGTGAAATCATTGATAAAAGAATACCAGTGGAAATTAATTTTGGCTACAGTAAGAAATACCATGATATTTTATTAGACTACTATTTTTAAAGTCAGGAACGCCGATATTTCAACAGAAATATGTTTCACATTCTCACTCACAGACTAAAAGCATTCATTATATTAGTGTTTTTATTAAATACTCCTAATCTTTACCATTATACGCAGTAGTTAAAAATTTCAAGTTCTTTCAAGATATTATGGTAACCACCTTGTGAAAACTTCAATAATCTGTTTCAATAATCTAAAATCATAATATCATAAAAGTATTTCCATGGAAACATTTTTTTGAATGAACATGTGTAATTCAGGTATTTCAACCTGTTGACCTATCCAAAATCATGACTTTTCGTGACAAAGATTTTTTTAGAAAGTTTAATTAAAATGCTTAACATATGAAAAAATACTACTCTGTTGCATTCTACAAACAGCTAGAAAATTTCGTGGTGAAAATAGACCCCAGACTTAAATTTAGAATCGATTCCAGAATAATGATTCACATTGAATCCCCACTTTTTCTTTTCAAAGAAAAATCCCTACTCTTCTGCCGGCTAGTTCTCCTGTGCGTTCGTCAGGTGTCTTATCGATGGGTCAAATAGAACTGTTTGACATTTAAACTCTGTCCTAATTAATGACTTATGGTAAATTGATTTGTTAGAAATAGTACTATTTGATCATTTTTGTGTATAAACAAATGCCTGATTCTTAATTGAATTGTTGGCAATTCAAAGGAATACTTGGCACCATTTAACTTTATTGACTTATGCTAAATTGAATTGTTAGGAATAGAATTGTTTGATCATTTAACTGAGTGCATCTACAAAATGTATTTATAAATCATTTATTAGATATATATGTAAAAATAAGACTCGGCATTAAATAACCAACAACGGTTGATATGATATAATACCAAACCAAACTAATCAGGTGTAATTGCCTTCTTAATATTGCGAGTCCAATAAATTTCTAACCATACCCTGGTCATATGATATTCTCTCTCTATCTCTCAACATCCTATCAAACTTTCAGGGGTTACTTTATGCTTAAAGTTTAGGGAACTACGTACATTGTACATTTATATTTACATTGTATAATTTAAGAGGGTTTTTGTTCGTTCTTGGTTGTTTTGTTTGTTTTGTTTTTTGCTGTTGTTTTTTGCACATGGTCATGTAATATCGAGTATTTCTATCTAGTACAAATAATTTTTAAACAGATTTATGTGACTCATTGATGGACCCTAATAGGTAATAACTCTTCCGTTGAGAGTGGACCTGGATGTAATGGTTATGAAGGAGTACTTCCCACTCGATAGTTCCAGAACTGGAGTTTCCCCATCATATTTAGTTTAGTGCCAGACCCAGCACATTCTTGTTTTTGCGGTCATGGGAGGCTATGTACACAAATCTCAATAGTTTCCTATACGCTGTTTTAAAGCTAAATGACTCATAGTGATGTTAATCTACCATAAATTTCAGTAGCAACTTTTTGAAAGCATTTGCTGCAGATTTATGTTATACTTGATATTTATTTCCCAACTCATGTTTTGCCTCAAGACAAGATTACTGACAAAAAGTCTTTAAATCACTTTTCTTGAAAAACGCCCACCGTTTTTATGTATATATATATATATATATATATATATATATATATATAAAATCGCATGTTATAAATTTTTAATAACATAGACTATCAAGCAGTAGATTTTGTATCGGTATTCATAATGTATACACTACACCCACAATCTGACTTGTCAGAAATAAATATTTCATATCTGTTCTGCGTACAATTTATTCATTAATGTCGAAAGCTGCTAACCTGCTCAATTGTGGGTTTGTAGCAAATATTAAAAGAATTTTAGCAACTAGTTCTAGATATATATCTTAACGCTTTTAAAGACTAACTTTTAAAAAAAGTGTTCACTCTTCTATTTAAACTGATCCAATTTCTTTAAGATTGCGGTGAACATTGTTTGGAAAAACAAACCGAAAAAATAACTACTTATTCAACATTTGGTTTCATGGGGTCATCTCCCAGGCCTTACCTGCTTTGTAGGATTGAGTTAATTGTTCGGCATCTGAGATGTTTCATTTGGGTAATCCCGACGAGGCCGAGTATTTTTTTTTTTTTTTTTTTTTTGCATCTATCGTTCATGAGTCTCGATTCGTGCACGGTCCTCACAATAAAATGTCCTTGTGTCGCATTCTGGCTTGTTGGGAAATCAAGTACATACCAACTCGACTAAACGTCCATTAGAGTTCAAATATTCTTCACTTCTTTTACAAAAGAAAAAACCTCATGTAATCAAGTTTTTATTTTGAGAATTTATTAGTTGCAAAATCATGTGCCCAATGAGGTTAAAATTTTGGATTTTGACTTAACTCAAATTAAAGGGTCTTTTTTGTTTTTGTTCTCTTTCACACGTCTCTCAGCGTCTAGCATTAAGGTACTGGTATGGGGACAAATTCTTCACTGCAGTAAGGATCTTCGAAATTAGTCTGATAATTACACCACACATGAGGTATTACAAAATATTAAAGCGCCCTTCATCCTTATTCAAAATATTACTTCTCGTGGTTTTAGCCAACCCCAGAAATAAATAATTCATAAATTTTGATGGTCTGAAAATATGAGTAATAAAGATAACAATTTGGACCCGTCCAAAATCTGTAAAATGCTTTTTCAGTCGTAAAGATGATTTTTTTTTTGTTAGGGAAAGAAAGAAATCATATGCTGAGATTACTATGATCTACGGCAACAACGAATATTCTATCGATCACAAGTCATAATAATGTATTGTAATATTTGTTATATTTTAATATTTTTTATTCATATTGTGCCAAATTTATAAATCAAATTTATCATTGACATGCTTGCATAGGATTTGCTACAAGCCACGATAGGACGTTTAACTTTATTAGGCACCGAATCATTTGGATGTATCACCCAAAGTACATCGAATTTATTAATGTAATGGTCATCGTGAGGAAATATTTACGAAGTTTACTGATTAGTAAGAGGATCAATGTTTATTACTAATTTTCGCTTTGGTTTATTAGCACAATGGGACGCTCGGTGAGAATCAAACTCGGTACAGGAATAATGAAATAGAAATGAACTTTTTGGAAGACATTAAATTTAAAATGTGAAAATGATATTTCTAACACCCAGCCGTCTTGTATGGATGTATTGATTAAGCTACTATTTTTATGTTGTGGTGGGGAATACAAGTTTATATTTTTGTCAGATTAATTTTAATAATCTTATTATTGCAAGCCATTGGTAGTGAGCAAACAGGCCTTTAGGCAGACTTGGTTTACCAGAAGTAATTCAAGCCAATATGGGTCAACTGAGAGATATCCTCTTTCAAATTTGTATGTCTCTGATTTTTGCCAGCATTTTCCCTTCTTGCTCCAACTGCTTAGATATTTTACCCCCGACTCCGCGAATACTGATGCCTTATCTTAACTAACGAGATATGTATACAAAGGAGCCAAGTTTAGTCTTTTCGAGAGGTTGTCTGATCGTGTGTGTCTTTATGTGCAAGAGGTGTCATCTCCTCATTTTTACGGGGGTTCTTGACTGCCTGTATATGCGTGCGAATCTACCTGAGTGCGTTTATATTCTTGAGATGTGACGGGAGACACAGCGTGACAAGACACGGCAATCAGTCCTACCACCCTCTACTCACCACCATATTTCTATTTACGCTACCCTACACAGACCACTTTAGAGCTCGTCTTGGAAAGTTGCTTCACTCCTTTTAAAATCGTGTACTATAAGCAAACACAATTTTTTGGCTTTTGTAGTGCATATTTTGATATTTGGTGGAATGAAAGTAGCTTCAGTCTAAGATATGAAAGTTTGGCTGTTACTAAAGACAATTTTGAAAAGTCATTAAAATTCCAAAAATTGTTTGGCCAACTGAATCCTTTATTTCTATTCTTTTTAGTATTTCAACAAAATTTTAGCTGGTTCATTCTACAGCCTTCTCTACGTATAGCATAAGTTTCTCTTTTGCAGAATACTGGACAGTTCTACTTATTATTAAAACCGGGGAGCACTTAGTTCAGTTTAAGAAAAAGTGACTAATAATATAAGTAGCAGTGACTAACAGAAAACAGTTAATATATACAAAATTAAAGGACCTTGTTTTTATTGTAGGAAATATTGAAAATTAGGAAGAAAAGGGTAGTCATTGGTCAGGAATTCAGCTGAGTGTTACTGACATGTATACTTTTTAATCTCCTGTGTTCATTGTGCTCTTATGATTCATTTTGGAATGTGCAGAATGTTTTTCTTTCAACGAAGTGTGCCATGTCTTTTAAAATATTTACTTTTCTTATTTGATCATGTTTTTTTTTTGTTGTTTTTTTTCACTCCCCCCCGCCCCAAAAATTTACTACTCATGACTATTCAGTGCATTTGCTTGCCGTGCTATACAACCAAATCTCGTGCAATTTAGCACAGGGTTAGCTAATGTTTGAACAGGTGTCATTATAAAGTCATCGGAACATGGCAGGATTATTTGACATTTTCTTATTTTGGGACACTTTTCACAAATTGTGGAGTGAGAAATACGTATATGTGCATCAGTGTTTAACTGTTGATCCTATCATTAACATTTCTTCTGAATTTTCGTTTAAAAGTTATAATCGACTAAGCTATTAATTAAATAGCTACTTGAGAACTTGAAATCTTTTTGTCATTTTGAAAAAACCTATTTGCTTGATGCAGAAGTTTCTAGCACTATTCAAATGGCAAACGGTAAAGTTTAAATTTTCTGTTTGATAAATATTATTTTTAACTACCGGAAAAAAAACCTCTGGGTTTTTTTTTGGGGGGGGGGGGTTGGACGGATATTGCATATAAGGAAGGCAGGGAAATGAATCGGCCGAAACATCATGGGAACAATATGAGTAACAAAAAGAACGAGTCCCATAATCCAAAGATCTCTTTGAATGATACTGAATATTCTCAAAATTACTGATATCTTTCTAGCGTCATATTTTACAAAATATCAGGAAATATCTTAAATTTATTCCTCCTTTGTGCAATTAGTCAAATATAGTATATTCTTTACAAATTAAAGGGGGAAAAAATCAACCAATTCGAAAAATGTTTCACATGAATATTCTTGTTGCTTAATGTTATTGTCTAATTTGTCTTCTTGTTCCAGTAATGGGAATGACCATCACAATCTTTCTTTAGATTTGATGACTTTTTTTTTATTAGTTCATATTTTTCTCTTTCCTTTGGACACCAAGGTCGGTTGACATCCGTGTTTTTTTTGGGTTTCCCCACCCCCGTTTTAAATATGATGACCATACATATCTCAAAGGGCTAAAGGAATTTTACTTTTTTTGGTCATTTTTTTTTTTTATGCTGAAACAATTTATTTTTATTTTTTAAGATTCAATGAAGACAAGTTTTTTTTTAATTTCATCTTCATTTTTTTTATTTTTCAGGTAAGTTTCTACTCTTGAACATGGAGCAGTTAAGTGGCAAGTGCAGTTTTTTTTTCTTTTTTCTTTTTCTTTTTTTTCTTTGTGTATATATTATTATGCCTAAATGTAATGCTTTCATTATCTCTATCGAAAAACATTTTTATCGGTTTAACCTCTTACCTACCGGATATTTGGGTTTAAAATGCACCCCCACAATAACATGTGTAAACTGAAAACCATATTCAGCATCTTTTGTCAACCGGGACATTGTAAATAACCTGATACTTCAAATTATAAATTATACAATAGTAATTTATTTAAAGATAGATATAGCAACCCCCTTAGCAACAGATTTTTCACCAGTATATGAAACTGATTATATTTAAGATTTTTTGGTGAAAGGTTAATTTGTGTTTTATATCTTTTTTTTTTTTTTTTTTTTTTTTAATTTTAGTGGTTTAAGGTAATATCTACGTCGACTGATTGAACAGCTAAATATTTATCTTTATAAAGGGCGTGAGTAAATATCGAATGTAAAATTCATTCTTCGGATAATAAGCAATAAATTTAATCGATTGAACACTTGCCAATCCCAAGATATTTTTGGTAATTTTCCCTTTTTTTAAATAGCTGTCAGTGCAAAAGAACGAAACGGCATTAAAGAACACATGACAAAATTTCTGAAGAGAGTTATTTGGTGTCAAGCTGAATACATTTTTTTGCATGTTCGTCCTGTCGACAGGTAGATCCTTGTTTTATACAAAGATAATGTGCCAATATCCACTGGTCTCTGGATTAATTTCTCTGCTCTCCGGCACCAAACTGTATCTGATGATGAGGCTTAAGTTCTTAGTAATATCTAGTATCCCTTCATTGTCATTATTCCCATGTCCACTCTGATCAGGAGGATAAGTACTTTTTAGGGTCCCATCTGTGGGTCAAATAGATCTGTTCAAAAATTATTCATATTTTATAGGGCTATGTCTTAAAAAACTCAGAAGAAACTGCGACACCAAAACGTAAATATAAACGTACAATGAATACGATTCCCTAACGTCTAGGCATAAAACAAACTTAGACAGGTTGATATGTCATTAAGATCAATCAATCGATCAAGCCATCTTTGTAAAGACACACAGAAGTTTCGAATTAGTTGATTTTTTAATCAGCTCTTTTGTCACTTAATCCAACACTTTTCACTCAATCATATAGATTGAATATTACAAAGAGAAAAAATCAGATAATGTGTCAGAATAGAGATTTACTGCTCCACTTTTGTAAGAATATTCAAGTACACGTAACCATAGTTTTGGCAGATTGAGGAATACAAAAAGTCTTAAGCTTACTTTTAATATTAGTCATTGGCTGTAAGCGAATACATATGCTTTCAAGGCATGAACTCTAAATTTCTCCTTTCTTTCAGATTTATATCATAGTTTAGATTAAGGCCAATTGAATAGTTAACCATATAAAATTATTGAAAAATAAGATTTACCAATAGTGTAAAAAAACAATTTTCAAAAAATGGTATGTTACTTTGCAGATAAACATTTTGATACTTATAATACTGTATGTGAATGGACATTATCATTGTAGATTAATGATCCCCTTATCGGCAGGGATGTTTCAAAATTCAATGAGTGACGTTTTTCGGTAGATATATAGCTATGACAAAACGAATTCTATAAATTATGCACAAGAGATGAACAATAATTACTAAGAGATATGTGTCTGTCACAAACTGATGTCTCTCAAGCTTAGATCAATGATCAGTGTCTGTGTCATGAGTTCAGTTCGCACAGGAAACCCGCAGGTGCAATCTGATGCTGAGCTAACTAGACTTGTGGATCTCTACATGCACTTGTAAGTTTAATCAAACTATCTAGCTATTGCAGCCTTGTGCCTGACTATTCTTACCATTGTAAATATTAAATTAGTTGTCTTTAATGAAGAAATGACTGGTGAGATAATCTTACAGAACTGTCCTCAAGTATTGAATTTTATCCTTATAAGACACTTTTACGGTGATAAATATTCAACTGCTTAGTACAAAAGTGATTCAAATAAACAGCTGCTGGTGGAATAGCAGTTAAGTGAGTAGTGATAAAGGTCATGACAGTAAGTGTATATCGAGTTCAAATACATTTCCCGTTCAAATAGAAATGGGAATATTTTTTCGTTTTCCTTATTGCTAAAATTCGCTGTCACTATGCTGTCAATAAAGTGTGAATGACTGTTTTGATGTATCAGTCCGATAACAATATTTTTAAGAATAATCTTTGAGATAATGACGACGAATCATCTCAGAATTTAGAAAATGTTCAAAGTCAAAGAGCACAACAATCGAATTATTAAAGAAGCAAGGATGGGAATATTAGCGGACGACTCGTTAAAAAAAAGGGCAAAACGGAAAAACAACTCGACCAAAATGTAGTGATAAATCCAAGTATGAAATATTATTCGAATTCTATTCATCACTGTCGAGGTTGACGATAACAGGAGCAGCTTTTGGCTGCTGTTACCTGCACATGTAAGGCAATTCTATTTTCTGTTAACCATTATGGTATTCTTAAGATATCTGTCGATCTTTGATTTATTGAATTATTTTTAAGTCAAGGGTTATGCCAGTCTTTCACATGTTTGAAATTCGACCTTCCTACAAAAAAGGGGAATTCCTAGGTATGATACTAAAGTGTATCTGATAGAGAGCTGAGGAGATCTAGGGAGTATCTCTTCATTTCCATTACTCTCGGTTCACTCAAAGTTGGAGTGGTTGTACCTGTCCCGATCACTTTTATAGGTCAAACAGAGCTGTTTAGAATTATTCATATTCGATGGGACCGTGTGCGAGGATTCTTCTGAAACAACTACAGAAAATAATGAATATATAATGAAGGTGTTTCCTTAACGTATTGGCATAAAATAAACCTAGAAAGATTGACATGTCGTTAAAATCAGTCAATCAATATTAAGTCATCTATAAGTTTATCCATTCGTCAAAGATTGTCTAAAATTTAAGTCTTGAACTTCCGACGTATATGCTCGTTTATGGTATTTAAAAAAGAAATAGTCGGATTTTATATTAGTTAAAGAACAGCTGTTCTAAAATCGCAATCTTTTTTGAAAGGTGATAAACAGTGGATTCATATAATAATTACATGACATTCTATATAAAATACATGGAATTCATTTTTTCTTTCTTTTTCAGAGAATTTTTTAAATATTTTAATGCTGATAAACCTATTAAAATTTTATAACTATTGTTTCGATTTGATGTAAAATCCTTTAAATTCAATTCGATTAATTTTACCAAAATTTCAATGCAGAAGAACCAAATCTTTTAAAAGTGATAAAGAATCTCTCGATTCTACATGTTGACATTTAGAAAGAAAAACTAAACTGTCTTAGAGATTGTATTCTTTCCTACCACACTCGTAGTAATCTAACTTGTTCTGCGACTGTCTCGTTTTTTTTTTTTTTGTTTTTTGTTTTTTTTTTGTTTTATTAAGGATACAAAAATGCCAGTAATGATACGTAGGTAAGTAAAGATAGTGGAGTGAAATGAGGAGCTGAATAAATCTTTTACATTTTTATATATATATATATATATTGTGAGTTACTTTTAACTTAATGTTCTTGTTGACGGTTCTCACTTGAAACTATTCTGTATACAATAGATTCACCTCATTCCTTTCCTCCTCCTCCTCCTCCCACTTTCTCTTACAGACCTATCACCGTTTCTTTAAACAGGAAATGGTAAATATTTTGGAATTCTACTGCTATAAAAAGTGGAGGTGTCGAAACAAATGGGGGTAAGGAGAAGGGTACCCGACCATTGCACGTCGGTAAGCAAGTTAATCAGGCAGACAGGCAGGCGAGCGAAACGAGTTCAGTTTTTCACTGAGTGCTCCAACATTGTGCCAAACTTAGCCGATGTTAGAAAATAACCACATTTTATAAGAACCTTGCTTTTTGACTGAGATGTTTGCTAAGTTTAGCTTTGTCTAGCAGTAGGTTATAATAGAGAAGCATCAGTTATCATTGAACTTTATATATGTATATAGTAACCATTGTTATATGGTTATGGCAAACTGCTTAACCAATGGTGCTAGAGAAATGTACTTAGAGAAGTAGACCTTCATCTTTTGAATACTGACGCAGTACTCTCATCTTATTCCAGTCTATAAACTCTCTGATAAGCAAACATTAGTATAAAAAGATTGTCCTATTACGGAATTATGTATTTCTCACTCGTTCCAGAAGACAGTATTTAAGGTCCAATGTCCTCCTCTTTTTAGAAGATATACACAATACAATCTTGTCTCCCATTTCCCTTCATTAATCTTATGTGAAGATTAGACTGTTTATTTTTCACCCTTGAAAGCACAAGCGAATTAGAACTTCAAATTTAAACATAAATAAGTCAGAATAGTTGGATTCACACCTTTCCTAAGGATATTAATGCTCTGTGAAATGCTAACTGCATCTTCGAGGATTTGAACTCTGATAGCCGAATCCAATTCTTACGACGATATGTGTTCCACTAAGCGCACCTAAGGTTTGGAAGTAGGTAGAATGTTCGCCAATGGTCCGGGTGACCGGGTTCAATCCAGGTCGTGTCATACCAAAGACTTTTAAAAAATGGTACTTGATACCTCCTTGCTTAACACTCAGCAGTATAAGGTACGTATCAAATGTATAGTGGAGCAATCCAGGGAAAGGAGTAGCCCCCCACCCGGTGTAGTAGCTATTGAAAAGGTTGCCTTCGGGTCGCCCTCGACTACAGTCGCCAATGACAACAAATTCTCAGCCGTTCTAAAAATCTGTATTTGAGCTCAAATTTTGGAAGATTGGTACCATCTTGTCTCTCATTTTCTTTTATCGACCTTGTGTCAAGAAAGATTCGTTTATTTTTAATTACAAGCCAGAATTTAAAATGCTAATTGTTCAAAGTAGTTCAGACCCCAACTTAGATGATTGGCGCAGCAGTTTTTCTGTTTATTTATTTATTTTTTATTTATTTTTTTATTTATTTATTTATTTATTTATTTTTTTTTTTTTTTTTTTTCTGTATCGAATGTGATGTTGGTGTTAGAACTCAAATTAAAGGAAAGATTTTGAGTTCAGAATTTAGACTTGAAAGATTGACGCAACATTGTCTTTCTAACCACTTTCAAAAGCAAATAACATTCTGTTGAGTTTGTTCTATATTAAGCTGCCAAATCTAATAAATATGAAACTGGTCTGAGGAAAAAGTCAAAAGTTCATGTCATAACTTTGTTCTTTGGATTTACGAATGATACCATTGAGAGAGAAATGTTGTAAGTAGACTTACGTAGGTCTTTATTTTTGTTTGATTTTATATCTCTTTTTTTTTTTATATATATTTCTTCCATCTTTTTTTAACCAATTTATCGAAGAGACATGACTTGTGCTCACGTTTGCCTCGACTGCGGAAACAAGTCAGAACTGTCATAACACAAGGTAATTAATTAGGATCAACACAGGTGAAAAATTTTCCATCAGCGAAAGCAAATCATCCATTGTTTATCTCGAAGTACTAATTTATTTTGGCTTCAACGAAACTGAATCCTCATTATTAACGATGATTTTCTTTCTTTTTTTTTTTTTTTTTCATATCTCCTTTTTTATGTCGTTGGCTTTTATTTTACTGTTAGTTTTCTTTCGGAGACGATAACATTTTTAAACGATGTTTTATTTTTAAATTAGTAAAACTTCTGGAAAGTTTTTCCCATCGGTTTTATTTTGTTTTTTTTAATTTTTTCTTTTTAATTAAGAAAAAATTGCAAAACAACGTTTAAATGATTATGATATAGAAATCTCAACCACATTCACGAAAGAGGATCAATAAGTCGGTAGCCTACAACGCGATTAGCTAAGTGTCGATCAGAAATTCCCACTGTATAATTTTTCCATCGATGTGCTTAATATTTATTCCCTACTCATAAAAGCCCTATCGGCAGGACGTAGAATACATTGTGTCTCTTATAGAGGGGTAAGCCCCACCCCAAAAAGTAGTGTTCAAGATATGACACTAAAGTGCATTTGGTGGTGAGGCTCCAGTTTTGCACCTTTGGGCTGTATTGAGTACCTCTTCATTGCCATTACTCCGAGGTCCACCCTAACCCAGAGTGGTAGTATCTATAAGGGTCTCGTCTATGGGTCAAACACGTTTAAAAATTAATGTATTCTTTAAGAACATGTGCGAAAAAAGAACTACACAAAAAATGTAATATGAACGCCTAATCAACACAATTCTCTAAATTCTAAGCAAAGAAATAAACCAAGACGAGTTGTCATGCCGTTAAAAACAATCACCCTTCCTTGTCACTGCATCTATATCAGTAGTTATTATAGTGTAAAAAAAAATCAATATTTGTAGTACAATCTTTTATTAATTATCAGATTACTAACATATTGATGCGCCTAATTGTATAGATTTTTTGCTTCTACAACTTTGAAATAAATTGTTTTACCCTTCGACCGTTAAAGGAAGCAACCGAAATAATTTAAGATTATGACTGAAGATGCTACTATTAGCTAGAAAATAGACAATTTGGAATGAATAATCGAAACAGAGGAGAAACAATAGTTAGTAAGCGTTGCTTAGTTCTGGCACTGGGCCACAGGAGTGGCAATATGACAATAAATTTGGACCCTTGTTTAATAGTTGGGGGAAGGGTATTCAACATAAAGCATTCAGATAAAAAGCAACCAGACGAAGAAAATGAGGCAAAAATTAATGAAAATATTTTTTATGATAATAACCACCTTTTGTGTTGTAAACAAACAATATGGCGTAAATAATCTGAAAGGAGGTATAGGAATATAAATGTTTGTGTGGCTGGATTGGGTAAGATTTCACTACCTTGGATATTTGAACCATTACATTATATCAACTGGGTTTCTTTAATTGTAATTTACTAAACCTTTTGCTTAAATGTGCCACAGGGCCGTATGAAAAGGGCACCCAATGAAACTCGAACTCGTTCGTGAAGGTTCTTTGTCTAGCTTGTTAACCATAACACCTCTATAGGAGCACAGTTGCTATATATTCATATCTATACTTTACTTTGATAAATAAAATAAAATTTGAGTATGTTGAAGTAAACGTGTATCTTTGGCATTGATTCTTTTTTTTCTTGTGGAATGAGGCATATGTACAAAAATGTATCACACCGATCTGTCGATGGGGCTTAGAATAGGCTGACAAAACCTCAAGAGGAGAGTGTTCCGGTTATGATGTTAGCCTACATCTAATGATAAGCCTACAGTTATTTGGAGATCCGGTAAGTGTGGACGCTTAGGTTCACTCTGATTTAAAGCTGTTTACCTAATAGTATCCCATCTATTAGTCAAAGATGTTTGAAGATTATTTGTATTAGATACTTAATATCATATAACAATAAATTGTATAAATAATTATTACTTGAAGCTATAATCATTTACAAAAGATTATTAGTATTTACTTAGAACCATATAATTGTTTGCAAACAAATGACTTACAGAAATAGTTTCTTAGAAACATGATAATTAGTATTACAAAGGAATCATTGATTGCATAAATGTTTAGAAAAACTCTAAAACAAAATAATCCTAGACAGGTTGATGTGCCGTTAAAATCTACTTGTATGTGCTTCCGTAACGGTATCAAATCATTACTCTAAGATTACCTCCCAAATCGAGGAATGCGATTTCAAATCTTAGAATTCAAATAATTTCAAACTGTTACAAGATGACAAACAAAACAATATGACATGAAGATTCATAGTAGTAGCATGAGTGTACAATTTGGACTTTGTCTCTTAATTACGTTTCTGTGATTAAAGTGTCGTCCATGAAAGACGAACACCTGTAATGAGATGCGGATTTCAATCTCGTTAGAAATCACTTGTTTATATTTATTTCATGCTATTTGATCGAAGAATATTCGAACTAAAATGTTGAGAACTGAGCGCCAAAAAAATAAGCCTACGAAATTGTAAAAGGCAGATATTATAACCTTCAGTAGCCTCTAACCATTTTCAATAGACTCTCCTCTTGATGGTACTCTGTTAACGAGTTTTCATTAAACTCAAACAGAAATATTTTCGTTGCATCAACCTATCATTAAGTCCCAATTTTATTCTTTATAAAAAGAAAAAAGACATCCAAAACTAAATCATGGCTTAAAGACCTAAAACAAAAACTAATACAACTTTAAAATTGAGAAGTAATTTATCAGGATGGTCCTAATTAGACAGATTCTTATCTTATTCTCTCCAACAGTCAGCTCCAAACTCTATGACTAACCACAACGAATGAGGTGGGGGTGCTCTAAACCCCTAAGAGAATTTAACTTCATAAAAATTCCTTGTTTATCACCTTTCTTCAAACATGTAATAATGAAAGACTACTGCTAAAATACACACACCTATATATTGTCAGTTAATTCCGAAATGAGAATTAGATCGTCCTATTCATTTCTAGAGCTTTCTATCAGTGTTTACGATCGTGTGATTTCGTTTTCATATACAGCCAATACTTTCTCTTTTTTCACTGTGGAACTCAATTCTGTTGGATATAAGCATTTAAATATAAACAGAATATCTTATAAGATAAATCTTTTTGGAAACCTTTTGCAAAAAACTGATTGAAAATCAGAACAAAAGTGCAGGTAACCCTTATGGTTAGTGATAAGCTTTTTTATTATTAAAATGTTGACCATTTTCATAACAATTTGGCTTTATCGCAATTTACTTGTCATACTCATGGGGGTTTAAAAGTTTTGTGCCAAATTTCAGCTGATTCCATTGTGTAACTTTGCTGTCTATAAGTTTTTTTCCGTGGGGAGGTTCACACTAGCTTCTTTGTTTTAATAGATAATATATCATTTTTATGATTCAATAAATAATGCTATCATCCCTAGAAGTTTATAGTGAGTATTTGGTTGAAGATGATTGATTTGATACATCAAGGCTTCCTTCAAAGTTGCCAGACAATGCATATAAATATGGAGACCAGTTTGAAATTGTATATGCAAAAAGTTAAAGAAAATATGCCGAGTATGGGGGATAGGAAAAGCCATTTTCTAACATAATATCCTACTCATAAAATGAGATAACGAAAGTTGAATTGGTTGAAAATGGAAATTTTAGTGCCCCCAGCCGATTCACTCTACTTCATTCTTACTGCTTATAAATTTTTCAAGTATCTAATTGTTCTTTAAAGACTTTAGTTTTTTGGGGTTTTTTATTTGTTGTGGGTTAATTTTTTGATTCAACGTTTGTACATTAAGGCGTTCCATAAGTCCCAATTGGCCACTATTCTTGGTAAGTCCGCTGAGCAGCATTTAATTTTCACACAGAACTGATGTATGTAAGCTTGCTGATCGGCCAACACAGTTATGTCCTTGTCCAGGGTTCCATAGGATAACATTGTTAATGGATTCGTTCTCATAACATAGTTTACGAGATGGAAGGTAAGTGTCAGTACAGCTGGTATGAACCCCCTTATCCTCCCAGCTATGGGTTAAATAGTATCACAACTGTTCTTAATGGCTTTGGCATTAAATAACCTAAAAAGGGTTGATATGCCATTAAACAAACCAACCAACAGTACAGCTGCTGTTTTGTAAGGCGTTTTTTCTTTGATTTGTTTGTAAAAGCTCATAGGATTCTTTTGTTGTTCCCATCTAGCTTTTTCTCAAAGCGTTTTAACTATACAAAAATATCCCCAAAATATTAACATGTAACAAACAACTTGTATTATTTACCAAAATCAACTAGTATTATTAACAAATATTTTCTGGAGACGTATATATATGTATATCCCATAAAAATCTGAAAAGTTTAAAAGTAGACAACCTTCAGAGTGTTTACTTATATCGCAAATAAGGATCGAATTCAACATAGAAGTAATATATACAAGACCGTCTTGCTAACGGTGCAGCAATGCATGGGTATAAACATCATGTAGCTATTTACTAAGTTAAGCTTAGTCTGACACAAGGCGTGGAGTTCGAAGCAGGCAAAGAGAATCATATTCATCACAGTCTGGAAAAGTATCTGCTAAATGCTCTATGTGAAGATACTTTTAAAATACATTTATGAAGCAAGATGTGGCCATTTTTCTTTGCAGCCAGCAGTTTCACCTGCTAAACGGCTCAACCCAGCGTTATGTAGATTCTTTTACGATAAATAAATCGGTCGCAGGTTTTGGTCGAAACCGTACAAGCCACGGGTCCGCTCTTTTAAGAAGAGAAGCAGCAAAAAAAAAAAAAAAAAAAAAATTCCAAGAATACAAACGTAAAGACGTCTCTACTGATGACCATTTTTCTGATTCCTTCTGGTTAGAGGGCACAAATAATCTCTTGCAGTATATGAACCTGGACGCTGATCTCTCACTCTCACGGCATCGACGGCTGACGAAGCTTCCTATACCATTCTAACGGTCAACTTTTAACTCTCCTGTTTATGTTCCTCTTGTGACCAAACACAGACGACGGAGAAGAGTGACCTGCCCTGTGAGTATAACCAGCATTGGTCCAGGCTGCAAAGAGAAATTAGCTGAAAAATACAAATTCCTAGTCATGTTCAATATGTATTGTTGAAATACTGCTGTCTGAATCCACATCATCTATATATATATATATATATATAGAGAGAGAGGGGGGTATATATTGACAGAAAGGGTGTTTCATCTTTTCAGATGATTGCTGTCTCAATATTGCTAAGTTACTCATATCTTCTTTGTCATTTCCATGTGCTTTGAGCTGACTCTTAAAACCAGCTACAGACTTACATGACTTAACTCACTGAGCAGTATTGTTCAAATTATTCATGGAAGTCATTGAATCTGCCAGTGGAATTGCATTCTTGTGAATTCTTATACAAGATGCTATCTATAAATTTAGGAAACTTAAATTGATCGATCTTTTCACTTGTCAATTTAGCCAATGTTTTCTGTTTCTCCGGACATTTCACACAACTTTATTAGAAAATTTTTCCTTCTTAGAGAAAGCAATTTCATATCTTATATTCCCAGAATTTTTGGATAGTTCACCATGTGTCCAATGTATTTTATGGTAGCGTCCAATATTAGAACAAAGTTTTAAAATCCTTGATACTTCCCAACAAAATATGACAACATTGCCATACAAACAGATATTTCTTCTTCGCCAGCAGTATTGTTTCCTAAATTATCGCGTTATGCAAGTCGCAGCAAAACTGATTAATCATTTTAAGCGTTGAGTTGTCATATTAAAATCTCGAGGGATGAAGATGTCACAATTCCAAATGAATTTAATCGATCTAAGAATGTAACTTCCATAATATTATCACTTTCAGGCCATTGGCCTAATGAGTAGAGTGTTTGCCAATGGTCCGGGAGACTGGGGTCGAGTCATACCAAAGACTCAAAAAATAGTACTTGATGTCCCCTTGTTTAACACTCAGCATTATAAGGTAAGGATTAAGGGTAAAGTGGAGCCATCCAGGTGAAAGAGTCGCCCCCCTGCACCTCAGTGTAGTAGCTATTGAAAAGGGAGCTTTCGGGTCACCCTTGACTAAGCTCACCAACTTTACTTTTTTCTTAAAATGATACTGGCTCCTTTAAAACACCAGATCCAACGACGTGAACTGAATCCACAGCAGAATCAAGCAATTTAAAGATTCTGAATGTTGAAGTTTGTTAACACAGCAACGGGTATTTTGCAATCGGGTAATCCTAGAATTTAGCCTGAAAGTTTCTCGACAGGCAGCAAGGTTTCGTACATGTTCTCTTTCCATCAAAACCAGAAAGCTAGACTAACATTTATTAACGGATATGCTATCTGAACCGTTGACAATTTGGCAAGAGTATTCTCCAATAATGGAAGTAAATTTAATTTGGTTGACTGTGAAGACAAGCAGTATGTCAAGCAGCATAAAAGTGAGAGATTGATGCCTAAATATATGAAAAAATTATTTACCTCTGAGGGTAACATATTGGTGTCGGGGGTGTTCGCTGGCATAGGTGTTGTCCCCCCTGATTCGGTTATAAAGTAAAGACTGAGTATAAGAATGTTGTTGAACTGCATGCTGTTTCATCACTGAGAGAATCTCATTTCTTTGTCTATGAGATAATTTTTTTCAGACTGCGAAAAAGGAAAAACAATTCTTGATAGTTGATAATGTTGACTTTATAGCTTGGTTCGTCCGTCCAGAATCCAGATTTTAATTGAAAATCTATGAAAGATCATCGCTGGTAAAATTAAGACCACGAAACCAAAGATAATAACCGTTTTGAGTCAGAAACTGCCGGAGGATTGAAATAAAATCACAAAACAAAAAAAAATCGAACAATATGACAAATTAAAGAATTTCACTGGTCATGGATTTAATTAAAAAGAAATGTCATTAAAACCAATGTCCTGTACACATCTTAATATTATATGTCAATATTAAGTCAATAATTTGAACTAATTTAATTTACATGTGTATTTTGAATTTTCTAATTTCAGACGCTAATTTTTTTTATAACTTTGTCCAATAACTTTCTTTATCTTTAGTTCTTTTAATGCAAATTTACCTTAGTTCAAAACAAGGTATTTACTGCAATTTTTATAATCGAATCTGCTGAATTTGATTTACTTTTTATGATATAGGACGCTACCGTATAATGTTGTATATACAATTTTATGATCATCTGAAAATCATTTGCGCATATAATCAATTTTATTTATGGAAGGCAGTAATAGCCATATATTTCGTAGTTCGACTAAGATTTAATTTTTATATCTCCTTAAATCTTACATAGGTTTTTTTACAATGTTTTGTCAAAAATAAATATTTAACTAATCTTATTGAAGCTAGAAGTACAAAACTAAAAGAACATTATTAACATCTGAACTTTTCCTATTTGTTAGATGAAAATGTACTGGACGACACCCAGTTTAATTCTTTATCTAAAACATCCTTAGGAAATAAAATTTGATTGATGTGAGTAGTGTGTACACCTACATAGCAATGCTGTAAACAATTTTCTTTTAACGAGGGGATTAAAAAAGTCGCTTCGTGAGTATTTATCCCAACTGTCTCTAACTGACTTGATTCATGGCTGTAACTTCTAAACATAACTTATCTTTTCGTTGTTGTTGTCTTTTAATTTAGACCTTTGTTCTCTCATCCATCTTTCTCCTCCCGCAACTCACACTGTGGTATTTTCCCTGGAGCAAATCGTTTATCAAGAATATCTACTGCTGCTGTTCATTGTTATCAAATAAAATTCAATTAGCTGTAATATTGTTCTTAAACAACGTTTGACTGATTAAGGATTCTCTGTACTCTGTCTGTATTTTCCTCTTTCCCCGTCAAAAGGTATCCTCTTCATTTTTTTGTTTATTTAGCTCAAAGTTCTCTTAAAATGAAATCATCGTTTTGATGTTTATTAAAGTTTAGCTTTGTACAGCAGAAGGCCGAATGGGGGAAAAGATGAATTTGCCAAGAAAATCAGCACCGGTATTTCTTATTTTTATGTTTTATTATAGATGAAGTTTCATTTAAGGTAAATTCATTGCTCCCTTTTTTATAGATAAGTATGGTACGTGGCCAAATCCAGAGAAATCGAAATAAAGGAAATTTTAACTTTTAATGCTCTATATAATTTTAGTTTAATTAAAATAGTTTTTAAATATTTAAGCTTCGTATGACCCTGGTAAATGTGAACTAATCCAAGAGGTCAGAATACAGCGCTTATCCACTCTCTTGGTATTCTTAGTAAGATGACTTTCTGCCTCACTATATACACTTAGCCCCTCTGCCACAGCTAGATATCAACCTTCTTGGATGGAATTCATTTCGTCTCGGCTATCTCGCAACCTATTAAAAATAACAGGCTAAGAAATCCATTTTTTTAAAATCCCGTTGATACAACCTCCAAGCTTTAAAAATTACTAATCTAGATTTGTGAAATATAAATTCTTAGAGGGTTTTCGAAGGTATCTGGTTTCTTCAAGAGACTGGGGACTTTATAGCTTTCGAACGCGTATTAAGGTTCTTTGAAAAAAAAAAGACATTCACCCTTGAAAAAGAGAGCCCATTCAGCTGAGGCGTTGGGTGGGGCTGTAGAATATGCCAATTGCATCTCTGCAGAGGGATAAGACCCCCTACTGCCAACGAGTGTCCTGGATATGTCACTAAATAATCTAAAGGTGAGAGACCCCTGTCCTGGAGCTTTTGGAGATGTAGAGTACCCTTTCATTGATGTAACTCCCTGGTTCACTCTGCCAGCGAATTAATAATGTTTAATAGAATTATTAGTGTTAGATAGCAATACTTGAAATCATTTAACTGTGTTCAAACAAATAAGTTCTGATTCGTATAGAAATAAAGTTACTTTAAGACTATTTGTTTACAAATGATATTTATTAATTGGATTAGGCATTGAATAGCCTACATCAACTGCTTCTCTGCAGAGCGGATAAGACCACACCAACGAGTGTCCAGGATATGTTATAAACAATCTGATGGTGAGGTTGGAGCTTTGGGGAATGCTGAGTATTCCTTCATTGCCACCGCCCCCAGATCCACTCTGTCCCGGAGTGGTAGCACCTGAGATGGTCCTATCTCTGGGTCAAATAGACGTAAACCATGGTTTCGATTGCTTATTCTTTTTGCATTTAAACTGCGTATTTATGCTAAACTGAATTGTTCAAAATAAAACTGTTTCTACATTTAACTTTGTGTATTGGCCAGTCGGCTGGGGATGTAGAATACACCAACTGCTTCTCTGGAGTAGGGGTTAACCCCACCAACGCGTGTCCAGGTTATGACACTAAATAATCTGATGGTGAGGCTCTAGTAATGCTGGCGCTTTGGAGAATGTGGAGCACTCCTTCATTGCCATCGCTCATAGGTTCACTCTGGCCCGGAGTAGTAACACCTGATAGGGTCCTATCTATGGGTTACATAGAACTGCTTGGACATGTAAACTGGGTACTTACGCTAAATTGAATTGTTTAAAATGGAACTGTTTTTGACATTAAAATTGTGCTTACGTTAAACTGAATTTTTTAAAAAGTAGAACTGTTTTTACGTTGAACTGTGTGTAAACAAAATCTATACTTTTACAAAAGTAAATTGTTTGAATTGGAACTGTTTGACTAAACTGAATAGCTAGAAATAGAAATATTTTTGACAAACTGTGTACTCATGCTAAACTGAATTGTTTGAAATAGACCTGATTATTCGTATAAAAATGGATTTGGCATTAAATAACCCACAATGGTTGATATGCCAATCAACCTAAAACCTCTTAAGATGCCCCAGGCGGATATGACACTGAATAATCTGATGGTGAGGCTCCAGTAATGCTGGAGCTTTGGTGAATCCGGGGTACCCCTTTATTATCCCAGATCCACTCTGCTTCAGAGTGGTAACATCTGATAGGGTTCTATTGATGCCTCAAATAGAACTAAACTATGTACTTATGCTAAACTGAATTGTTTTGAAATAGAAGTGTTTATATTGATAAAAATGGATTTGGCATTAAATAACCTACAATGGTTGATGAGCCATAAAACCAAACCAAATCTTTTAAGTAAGAATAATTATTCTTAACTTTAATAAAAGCGACTCTACGTTACTATTTTGCCAATTGTATATATTTCCTCATGTCACATTATAACTAAAAGCAATCTTTTTTTTTTTTTTTTTTTTTTTTTTTTTTTAATAAAGTTAGTCTACACCTCTTTCTCCTATTGCTAACATTGAAAAGAGAACGGGCTTTTAAGTCGCCAATATTTTAGGGTGCTCTGAGTTCGTGGTAATCGTGTTTAGCCTTTGATTCAAGAATCTTTCATCTGGTGTGAGCTTTATTGTAGACATTGTTGCTTGTTTTAGTTACGGTAGTTGTGTGGACTTTTTATTGAGGCAGAATCAACTCTTAAGGAATGAAAAAAGTGACTTTAATTTCTGTTATTCAGTTATCTCTTTACCACATCTTGATTTATGAGTGACCAGGTTGCTGCCCCTCCTTCACAGTTGAATGCCCTCCGGCTGATAACCTCTTTTGGCTTGTACGATTTCAATGACGTTGGTTGATTCTCATTGGCTAAAAATTGACCCTAACACTTCTCCAAGCCAAAACCTTTTTTTCTTTCAGTAGATTATGGTTAGAGATGTGAGTATTCACATATTTCTTTCTTAAAGAGTTCCTTGATGTTGCTTGTATTCAGTGCATTCTAATTTTCTTGGAAAAGATACAAAACTCTTTTTCTATTCACTCTATCGCAGCGAAAGAAAAATCTTGTCACGAATTGAAGTGTGTGTGTGTATGAAAGATTAGGAAACCCACTCTCCCATAACTAATTTAGACTGTTCAGGCAGTGTTGTTACCTCTGCAATGAACTTTGACAGTGTGTCGACCGAGAAGTTGTAATTAAAAGCAGTCATAAGATGACGAAAAAATAATTAATATCAGATTTAAAGTAACTTATAACTAATTTAAAAGTTTTATTTTAGTGTATAGTTACAACACGCACAAACGCACATACAAACGAGCTCTGTTGGTTGACGGAATATGCTAACTGTATTTATTCTATGTAAATGGGTAAGATCCCTCAAAAAGGAGTGTCTTGTGTAAGGCATTAAACAACATTTGGGGGATGAAGTTTGAGTTCTAGAGATTTATGGAGTTCTTCATTACGCCTTCACATTCATTACTTTTAGGATTACTCTGATCCGGAGAGTTTATACCTTTTAAGATCCCATCTATTGGTAAAATTGAATTTTTTGAAAATTATTTATATTAGATAAAAATACTTGATACCATTTATTTGTATGTGTAATATAATAGCCGAGGTATTTCGGTTCATGCCTTTGGGTTTAGTTAGGCTGAGAACCTTTCGGCTCAGCACATGGGTTAGTTAGGTGCAATCTTGATGCAGGTGGTAACGCGTGAGCGCGCACAGAGCGGACATGTCACTCAGATGTCACAATAGTCCGAGACGAAACGGGATTACAGGGTGCGGATGACGTCACGCACCGGAAGCGCGCGGAGGTTTGTGTAAGAATTTGAAGAAAGTTAGAGAGTTGAGTACTAGACACCAAACGAAGAGGTTCGACTTTTGGAGCTCGCAGACGCGAGGCGAACTTGTGCCCTATGGGGACCGCTCGAGACGGGGGCCAAATGAATATGACAGCATAGAAGATTGTGTCTCTCCTCTTTATGTCGAAACCTTTAACTCAAAGTTAATAAAAAGGTTTCGTACCTGAACAAGAAGTCGTTACGTGTTTTCGAATTTTGAGATTCCTATGTTCTTTATATGTTCTATCGTTATGAACATTATATGTCTATTTCGCATATGGCCATATTCGTGTATATGGCTATGTAACATATGCAAATTATTCCTCCTGAGAATAGTTTCTTAAAGATACGATTGTTTACTAAGGATAATTATTAGCTTCTTGAAACCTTGATCAATCGGATGGGGCTGTAGAATTCACCAACTGCAGAGCGGGTAAGACTCCCACCAACGAGTGTCCGACACATGACACTAAAATGTATCTGATGGTGAGGCTCCAATCCTGGAGCGTTAGGGAATGTGTAGTACCCCTTCTTTGCCATTGCTCCTAGATCCACTCTGATCCCGAATGGTAACATCTGATAGGATCCTATCTATGGGTCAAATATAATTGCTAGATATCTAAACATTGTACAACAAATAACTCATAAATTGTTAGGAATAGAACTGTTTAACCATTTAACTGAGTGTAAACAAATGACTGATTGAATTGTTAGAGATAAATAGAAATACTTTAAACCATTTAACTGTGTGCAAACGAATGTTGAATATATAATTATGACTGTTGAATTGGAATGCTTGAAACCGTTTAACTGTGTCAAAAATTTGAATTATTAGTATTACATAATGCAAAACTTGAAACAATTTGACTATGTGCAAAGGAATGAATAATGTTGAATTGCAAAGCTTGAAACCATTTAACTGTGTGCAAATAAAACTATTACTGTGAACAATACATGAGACAACAGTTTGTAAATAAGTTGGCGACCGTAGTAGAGGGCGACCATAAGGCTCCCTTTTCAATAGCTGATACATCGAGGTGTAGGGGAGGGCGCTACTCCTTTCCCTGGATTGCTCCACTTTACCCTTGATACGTACCGTATATTGCCGAATGCTAAGCAGGGAGGTATCAAGTACCATTTTTAAAGTCTTTGGTATGACGCGACCTGGGATTGAACCCAGGTCTCTTGGACCATTGGCGAACTCTACCCAATGAGTCTGTAAATAAATGATTAATATTAAATAGAATTATTTGTGTTATTATTAGTACTTGAAACAATTTAACTGTGTGCAAACAAACTAGCTCTGACTTGTTTAAAAATAACATTACCTCCTGACCATTCGCTTGCAAACCCTATATATATATATATATATATATATAAAACACTATTTGGCATTAAATAACCTGCAAAGGTTGATATGTCAAAAAACATAAATAAACTATAATTACTTGGAGCCCTATAGCTGCGTAAAAAATTATTAGTTAATAGAAATAATTTTGTTAAAAGCATATAATTGTGTATAAATTAGCATCAGACAGGAATATGTGAAATTATGTTATAGTGATACTTGTCGTCATATAACTATATGCAAATATATCTTAAGGAAAAACTCCATAAAATGTAAATATAAAAGAACAATGAACGCGATTCCCTAACCTCTAGGCATAAAATAATACCTGATGAGTCGACTTACACACACACATTAGTTATCAAAATGTCAACAAATAAAAAAACGCAATAACTTTCTAAAATATAAAAAAGATGAAAAAAATAAAGACAAAACAAAACAGCCATTCTTAACATCCTGATGGAGTGATTTTGAAAAGTATTGGAAATATTCGGTGAGTCGCTAGGTAATATAACACAAAATGAGATGTCTGCTCATATTCACAAAGCGTTTTGTGTATCACCTTGTGTGCGTGTAATATATATATATGGTGTTCAAAATGTAGTTACGTATTTCACAGTGATGAATTATGAGTCAACAAACCAAATCAGAACCAAGATTAAATATACGAAACTGCGTCTAGAATTAGTTTATCATATCTTCTATCCAACAGTTTGTCGTTTGTAGTGCAGTTCTTCAGAGTTTAAACTCATGAGGGATGATATGTTTAAAAATGCAATATATTCACTATTTCTGTGTGAATTACGAAAATGTAGTAACACTAAAGATGTATTTAAAAATATTTGTACAGTGTCTACAGATGCAGTGAAGGTTCATACATGTCAACTGTGGTTTAAAAGTTTTTAAAATGATGACTGAGACATATCCGACAAAACTCGCTCTTGAAGATTACCTGATCTGAATGAAGAAATTTTGAAAGAGACTATTGAATTGGATCCACATTAAAGCACCAGAGATTTGGTGCCAAAATATATATCATGTTCAACTGTGCTCGAATATCTCGGATGAATTGAGAAAATGAGCAAAGATGGGATTGGGGTTTCTCAAGAGCTTTCATTTGAGAACCAGACGCAACTTTCCACCATCTGCAGTGATTTTTTTTTTTAAACCTGGAATACCAACCTTTCATTTTTTAATCATATTGTTGCATATGAAGAAAAATGGATCCTGCATGTCAACAGAAAAATGAGAGGCTGGTGCTAACATCAACAACTAAGGCTCCATCCACAGAAGTATTTTTGTATTTGATGGAATATAAAAGATGTTATCCATTACAAACTACGATAACATGGAAGGACCTTCGTTGTAGACGCTTATTACATGTAACTTGATCATCGCAACGAAGTATGATGTTGAAAGTGTACTGCTTGCTAAATAGAAAGATGTTATTCCCCAGCATGACAATCCAAGAGCTAACTTTGAAAATGAACCGAAGTTATCTTCTATACTCACCAGATTTTGCAGCTATATATTTTCCTTTGTTTCAATCGCGAGAACATCTCATAAGTAGCAGAACTTTCAAAAACAAAAGTTGAAAAGTCTTTCATCTTTTTTTTTTTTTTTTTTTTTTTACCTACATTTCTTTGAATGTTGAAAATCTGCCTTGCCATTCGGCTTCAGTCATTGAAAATGATAATATTTTGATAGTCATAGTTTCGCGTCCTCTCTGCTAAAACGTAATTACTTTCCGAACACCCTTGTATAATATGATATTCAAAGGTTGAATGAGTTTCAGACGCAAAATGGTTTTCTCAAAGAAATTTTTGTTTAAACTGACAGAAAATGAATTTCTTTTTTCCCTGGTGGAGTGAATTTAGATGATGTTGGAAATATCCCTCGAGATACGCGGAACGTTGGGAAATAGATAAACGAATTCATCAATTTGTTAAAATCATATCACTTTTGGGTAATATCTTGTATTTCCCGTTTGTTTTTCATGGTAGTACATATCTACAATAGAAAGATACAGCTAAAAAGCACTTCACACGAACTGTTTGAAATAACAACATTTCTAGCACTAACTTCTTTGTATATTACGGGTTCTCATCTAAAAATTCAATGTCAACAGTTCACTTATTTCGATCAGAATTCAATTGCATATCTGTTTTTAGAATATTAAAAAAAAAGTTATAGTTATTAATTAATTTTGAAACTTTCCTTTTTTTCTGTTTCCAGATAAGATTGAGAACTGATCTTTCCTCATGTATAACTCACCAAAATCTGGTAAAACCGACACGAATTAACTCTAAATATTTGACTAATTAAAGTATTTTATATTTGAGGGTGAAGATATTTTCTCCAGTAAGTATTCTATCGAATGAATAGTTTAAAACTACTTACTTTACCGTGTAATGCCCCTCCTACCACATCTCAAGGTGTATCAATGGTCTCTATTCATGACGAGTTCGTTGGTGGAGCCGAACTCAAATTTTAAATCTCAGAAATAGAATCGTGAGTAACACATAGTAGAATCCATGTGTTAAGCTTCAAATAAATAAGTTTTTTTTGTATTAATCAGATATAAATATGATCCATGAGAATGATGTATCCAGTACAATATTGTTATCTCCCTTTAATGAACATTAATGCAAATAAAGAACAACAGGTGGCATATAAAATGAAACAACGTTTTACGTTCACAAAACGTAAAAGACTAACTTTTCTCCGTCACAATTATTTACTTCGTCTAAGAATTGATAGTCATTGACATTGGACCTATTTAACTTATGATGACTGTGACTAAAAATGCACAACTGAAAACTAAAAAAAAAAATCGAAGTTTCGTGCGACAGGCAACGTGAACGGGTGCTGGTCCCAGTATGCTACACGATATTCATACGTCAGGATTTTAACGAATGATGTTAAATAAATGAATCGTTTATATTTTCGTGTATACTTTCTTCCTCAATAGGTCTATTCTTGGTTCACCAATTTTATTGTCTCCTGTCCTTCTCTCGACCAACACCTCCTAAAGTTACTTTGAAACTTTCTTATTGTTTTACCATCATGACTTATATTTTACAGAATATATATATCCCGACGAATTTTTGATCGATTATATCGTATCTCCAAATTTTCCATAAACACTAAAAATCAACTTGGAATCTTGTCCAGAACATTCATGTCCTTTTCTAATAAAATCCATATTTTTGCAATCATTGCAGCACTGTCAATCATTGCATGAATATCTCTTGGTTATTTTATTTGGTGGCATTTGGGAATGTTCAAAATATTTCCCATATAGATTTAATGATAAATGATTTTTTTCGCTTTACGCCATTTCAAATTTCGTTATGTGGTTTATTCAAACGCTATATTTTTGGATAGCGTGAAACTTACCAATAATTTCATATAGAATGAAATATATTTTGTTTCTTTTGAAATCTTTTTTTATTCTACTCAATATATATATATTTGTATTAACTTTTCAACATGAAAAGATATTTCAATTCCTTTTCAAGTTAATATCAACTGCTCATCTATTAAAATTAGTTGTGTAAATCATAACGGAAATATTGATGGGCTTTTCTACTGAACGGCTAACAGCGTTGAGATGAATATTTGACAATTTTTTTTCTTTTACAAAAGTCAAGAGTAAAAGTTATTCTATCATATTATTCACCCTCAAGCCAACGAACTCTACTGTCTTTGATTCCTGCTTTTTATCATATATTGCACGATGTGTACTATTGTCGTGTACTGGATTGGCTGGTGTGTTGTATTTTTCTTCTTTTTTTTTTTTCAGTTGGCTTGAGGCCAACATTTACATTTGGAACTGGGTGGAGCAGACAACAGCCTTTTTAAAAAGCACAGAAAACAGATCTTTGCATAAACTACATTCTTGTCTGTCATCATGTCTGTTGTAACAATCAATAGAGCAGAGTTGACTTTTGTAACGGTGATTAGACAGTCAGATGACGGCTCGATGGGATTCTGTTGGATGTAAACTTCTAACAATAGGCTAATTATTAGATTATATATAAATGAATATAATTTTGAGGCTGAGTTAGGCAAATGCAGAAAAAGAAAGCTGTATTTTAAAAGCACAATTTAATCGAATTATGTACAGTGAACTTTCACAGTTCCGCCAAAATTCTCTTTTTATATATTTACTTATCTTGGTTTAGTCTGACACAAGGTTTCAAGAGTGAGATACTCTGACTTGATTACGAGTATGGAGCACCCGATAAAGATCATATTTACTACAGTTCTGCAAGATTAGCTTACAAACAAATGTTTTGTAGTAAAAGGTGCCTTGTTGCTATGAACAATTGTTTCGGCTTAATCACTAAACAGTGCCAGTCGAGAATGAAAAGCTGAGAAGATAATAAAGTGTTAAAATTTTTAAAAAAGAATGGTCAAAAATGAATAATGATTGACAATGTTTCATCAGATAAATTCAAAATGCTCTTAGTTGTAATCCTTTTTGTGTATGTAAACAAAACATCAACATGGCGGCTTTGAACGTTTGAAAAAAAGTTTCTCTGGATAGATTTCATTTTCGTTCAACCATGAAACTCAATCGGTTAGGAAATTTTCTACAATTCTTCGTTATGCTTCTATACTGTGTCTCCTGTTAATTATTTTTGATGGGTAAAACTCAATCTTCTTAATATTAGATAATGCCTTGTCTGCAGGGCTTAGAATATGCTTGACAGTATCCACTGCAGAGGAATAAGACACCTCTCGTTATGATACTAGATTGTATCTGATAGTGAAGCTGCAGTTCTAAAAATCGAAGAAGTATGGAGTGCCCTTTTATTACCATTACTCTAAGGTCCACTCTGACCTGAAGAGATGGTTTCTATTAGGGTCCCATCTATGGGTTAAACTGTTTGAAAGTTAGTTGGATTGCATAGGAATCGTCATCATCATCATGTCGTGCTGCTAGCACAGATATGCCTGACCCTCTCTCGCCATTTCTCCCTATCGTTCAACGCCTCCGGCAGGTCTTCAGGGCTACATCCCATATCCTCACATAGCTGCTGTATGTATGTATGTTCGAGCTGGTCGTCCTGCTTTTGTGGAGGTCTATAGGAGTACATGATATCAAATAACAGTAAATTATTTGATTTAAGAATAGTTACTTGAAGGTTTAATTGTTTTCTAAGGATTATTATTCTCCGTTCGTGGAACTATACAACTGTGTTCAAATTATTTGTATTAGATAGGAATACTTGATATCATATAACTATGTATGAAAAACAGAAACATTTTAAGGGACAACTATACAAATAATTTGTAAATTTAACCGTAAAATGAAACCCAAATGACTCCCAAACCTCTTGGATTAAAATAACCCGAGACGAGTTGACATGCCATTCGAATCAATCAGTCGAAAACTAAATAAGCTATTCTGAATTGAGGGGTGTACAATATCTTCATCACAGAAATCCAGATAAGAAAAAGGCTAGAAATTGCAACGGTGGAAATGTGGTCGTGGGGGTGCTACTTATGTAGCATGTCTTCAGTCGGAATAGCCATGCTTACAACAAATTTGAATTCAGAATTTTCTTTCTCTTAGACTGGTTGCCCTATCAGAGTTAGGGCCCAGTCTGTTTTACTCTTTACTCATAGCTGGAGGGAGAATAGTTGGATTCATGCTTTTCTCAGGGGTATTAGTGCTATATGAAACAATCAACTTCGTCTAGGGTTTGAACTCGTATTACCGAATTGTTAATGTTCATGAATCAATGTATAACAGTTACAACACCCTGTCTCAAAAATGTAAATATTTTTTTTTCTTTTCTTTTTTTTTTTTTTTATTGAATTTCTATTTTAAAATCTGAAGTATATTTCCTGTTTAAAGCTGCTCCAGAACTACTACCCGGCGAAAGCAGACTCTTCTTTTCATCCCTACTACAATGTTTGTTTGAACTACTACTTACCATCGATGTAGGTGACCGTTATTTTGTACTAGAACTCCTACTGACAAATGTTCGCTGGTTGGTTAATTAGGGCCGCCTTCTCTTAATGTTGTAGCTGTCAGTCATGTATGTCACAAGTTGCTCGTCAGGTTTTCTGGGTCTAATGGTGGCTAGGTGACTGAATTCGTTCTCTGTCCTGAACAATGAAAGCTATTAAAGGTGGTGGAAGGGAGTCTTAGTTACGTGTGTGCGTTAGTGATGAAAGATCAAGTACATATTTGTATGCGAAAGATTATCTCTAATGCACACACAAGGCGCCTCTGGTGGTGTAATGGTTAGCAAGCTCGACTAGCAAACCTACACAAGTGAGTTCGAGTCTCATTGGGTGCCCCTTTCATATGGCCTTGTGCCACATCTAAGCAAAAAGCTTAGTAAATTACCTCTAATGCACACACACACACACACGTAAATGTATAATACGTATACATGTAACGTACGAATCCATTAAGATACATGTGGTTGCAAGTTTGACTTTCAGACCTCGAATCCTCGACGTTTAATAAGATCTGAATTTGAAAAGGCTTCAATCCTATTTACCATTTCTTCTTGTCTCGTTGTCCGACCGTGTTTGGCCAATATTTCATCAAAACATTTTATTTCCATTTATTATTTGTCGTGTTTCTCTCGTCAACCATATTACTCGTACGAGAAATTTAAATTTTAAATGAAGACGTATACTCATGAGCAACTTTATATCATAAAATGATGTCTAGACGAGTTTGTGTCAGTTCTCAGCACTTTTTCATCAGCAGTTTCGATACTTTGTATTTGCAGTTTTTGGTGAAACACAGGTTTTTGCAAGTGCACTATTCTTCAAGTTTGTCAAACCTACCACTATGTAAATTTTTCCTTCCTCAACTGAAAATTGAGTGTCCTGGATATGACACTAAACAATCTGATGGTGAGGTTCCAGCAATGCTGGAGTTTTGGGGAATGCGGTGTACCCCTTCATTGCCATCGCTCCCAGTTCCACTCTGGCCTGGAGTGGTAGCACCTGATAAGTTAGTTAAATAGAATTAACAGCATACTTATGCTAAACTGAATTGTTTGAGTAAACTGAATAACTTGAAATAGAAATGTTTTTGACAATTAAACCGTACTTACATTTAAACTGCGTGCTTATGCTTAACTGAATTATTTGAAATAGAACTGTTTTTCGACATTAGTTTTAGATAGAACAGATTATTTACATAAAAAATTGATTTGGTGTTAAATAACCTACAAAGGTTGATATGCCATAAAACCCAACAAGCAATCAACTGAAAATTCATCACAGGGGGAAGAGATTGGAGGATATGAAAGATATTTTTTAAATACATTAATGCAGCTTCATGCCATAATAAAAAAAGACGTTTCAGAGGTGCTTCACCCAATGAAAAACTCACTAGAACAAGTGTTGAATACCTCAGAAACTATCTCAAAGAATATTAACTTTTCGTCCATTATTCATTTCAGTTTTAATACTATTTGCAACCCCACCCTTGTAAACCTACATAGCTGGGGCTGTAGAATACTCCGACTTCACTTCTGCAAAGGGTTAAAACCCCTTCCCGAAAAGTGTCGTGTCCAGGACACTATCTGATGGTGAGACACCTGTCCTAGAGCTTTGGGAAGTGTGGAGTGCCTTTTCATTACCATTGCTCCGGAGTTCATTTCGATCCAGATTGGTAGCATCTGATGGGGTCTCATCGATGAGCCAAATAGAACTGTTTGATATTCAAACCGTGCGCAAACAAATGATTCATGTTAAACTGAATTGTTTGAAACAAAATTCTTTGACCGTGTGTGTGTGTAAATGAATAACCGTCTAACTGGATTATTAGGGATCCATAGCAAGATTTGGAACAATTTAACTGCGTGTTAACGAAGGAGTTATGCTGAATAAAATTAGTTTTGATTGTCAATACTTGGTCCTTTTTAACTTTGTGCCTAAACTGATTTGTTACTGCTACATAGTGATACTTCCAACCACTTAACAAGTGGTTTCAAGTAAAATTATTTATTAGATAACCATATATGGAAGCATTTAACTGTGTGCAAACAAATTAGATCTGACTCATTTATAAATATTATCTATAAACTATTGACTTACAAATCAGATGTATAACTATTGAATTGGATGCACAGAAATGATTCATTTAAAAATGTTATATATAAACTATGCGTTTGCAAATCATATATAACATGTATAAAGACGATTTGGCCTTAAATAACCTACAGTAGTTGATATGCCTTAAAACGCAACCAACACTCCCTTGTAGTCTTTATAATTCGATTTTCATTTAATGATTATTTAACCCAAATGATTTTTTTGCATTTATCCCACGTTTGTGCTTCTATCAAGACGTTTCACAAAAGTTGCAAGAGTCGATAAGTCTTCTGTTGCAGTCCATACTCAGAGAGAGGTGGATCTATAAAATATTTTATGGAATCAAGTCCGAACAATAGCTAAGAGGGATAGAAGATTAAAAGAAACATATTCTTTTTGGATGGATGTGTAAATAAAGCTAGTGTAACTTTCTTTTTTGCCCAGCATGGAAGGAACAAGAATGCATCATCCCCGGCATATAGAACCAGCTATCATCGTTAAGAATGAATCGAACCGGTCATTATTTTATTTGCTTTTTTGGTTTCATTCCATTTTTCGGAAAAATCTTCTCTCTCTCTTTAGGGGTTTCATACCTGATGAAGGCATGCTGGAGGTCGGAAAATCAGGTTTAATTTTTTTATGTTTTTACTCTTCACTAGATTCTTTACAGTTCTCCTTGTGCCAGACAAGATTAAGTTTTGCAAAAATCGACAAAGGCATCGACTTCATTTTGACAACACCAAGCCATAAACAATGTGTGATCTTTCACTGGTGCTATTAGTATGGCACAAGACCACAAATGGAGAGTGCCCATTGAGAATTGAAATACGATCAGTAGTTTCCTAAGCTTCCAACTTCCTTTCGCCCTGTCAGCTGGGGCTGTAGAATACGCTGACTGCACCTCTGCAGAGGGGTAAAACCCCCCCAACGAGGCTACCTGTTGGCCGTGGGTGGCGACCCGTGATGCTTAAGGACGGGATCCTGGTGGTTGAGCAGTACTTGGCCTGAGAATCGAGTGGTCGAGTCTCTTGCAACACACCACTTTGGCCCTTACTGGGCTAGACGGGCGGTCGGAGAGGCCCGATCCGATCAATCGGCTGGTCATGACAGTACTCTCTTAGATTTTTAGGTTTTTTTTTTTTAAATCTAAATGAGGACGATGGCTGTAGGGTCAATCATGCTGTGGAAAGACTCGTAGTCCTTTCTGTCCCTGGGGAAGTAGTTATCTTGGGAACAAAAACCCAGGGACAAAAAATTAATTCGTCTATCACCAGCATGAGTATACTGAACATGTAGCCCTGGTGTTGCTAGGCGAATGGGTTTCCCCCTAGGCACATCCCCATATGGGGCTCCGAGGTGGGTGGGGAGCATGTTCAGTGAAACTCATCCAACACTTTTATGGCTTCTATTAAAACAAAAACCCAAGCAAAAAGACCCCATATTGAATGTGATTCAGACAATGATGAGCCATATCCAAGGTTCATCATTCTAGAATCAAAAGAAAAACTACCGCTAACAAAAATATCCCCCTTCATCATAGAAAAATGTATTTCAGCTCTAATATCACCCAAAACCGTAAAAAACTTGAAGAATGGAACCATCCTTATAGAGGTGACAGGAAAAAAACAAGCCGAAATAATATTAAAGCAAAAAAAAATCCACAACATCGATATAAAAGCTTACCCCCATGAGAGATTAAACACCTCTAAAGGGGTGATAAGAAATGGAGAGCTATCATTATGCTCAATAATGGAAATTAAAAATGAACTAAAAAAACAAAATGTAATAGACATCAAAAGAATAACAATCAAAAAACAAAACGAAATAATTGAAACCAATACCTACATTCTAACCTTTAATAATCCAAAACCCCCTTTAGAAATAAAAATAGGCTATACAGTGGTGAAAGTTGAGACATACATCCCAAATCCCAGAAGATGTCATAACTGCCAGAAATATGGACACTTGAAGCAGCACTGCACAAGAAAACAAGTGTGTGTCAAATGTGGAGAGCAGGAACCAAATCACATAGAGGAATCCTGCAAAAACAGTCTAAACTGCAACAACTGCAAAGGGAATCATAGAGCAGACTCAAAGTACTGCAAAATCTGGGAAAGGGAAAAGGAAATTATCAAAATGAAAATCACCAAAAACATTACCTTCCCTGAAGCAAGAAGACTCGTAGAAAATCCCTTTAACAAATTAACTTTCTCTCAGGTAACCAGGACTCCCTCAAACCAAGTAGAAAACGAAGCAAAAACACAAATAAAAACAACAAAAATAGAAGAAGAATTAACAAATTTAATAAACGACCTACATGAACTAATCAAAACCCTTAAAACCATTATACCCAATGTACAACTAACTCCAACTGACAAATCAAAAAACATCCCTTCAACCTCTAGCCAAAAAAATGAAACGCTAACTATCAAAAACAGAAACCGATCAACCTCAAGAACCAGAGAAAAAGAAGAAAAACAAAAACCTACTCAACACACCCCTTCAAAAACCAAAAATAAATCCAGAAACATAGAAAGTATGGAAACCGAAATGGACTCGACACCTAAAATCGAAAATACAAAAATTAAATAGTACACCCTAAACCCAAGACACACACTGCATAAATAGTTATGGCCAAATACCAAAATACCCACAAGATAATCCAATGGAACTGTCGTGGCTACAAGGCAAATTACAACGAACTCCAGCTGTTAATAACTGAACAAAATCCTACCATTATATGTCTCCAAGAAACATTCAAAAAAAGCAATGATAAAACAAACATGAAAAATTATGAGCAATATGACTATATACATGACACGGGACTAAGAGCTTCGGGTGGTGTATCAATCCTAATAAGGAAAAACATTCCCCAAAGCAAAATCAACATCAGCACCCCCCTACAAGCAGTAGCAATTTCAGCAACTTTACACAAAACCACCACTATCTGCTCTATATACATTCCACCTCAAGATCCTATAAACGAAGAACAGCTAAATAACTTAATAAATCAACTCCCTAAGCCATATATATTGATGGGAGATTTCAATAGCCACAACATTTTGTGGGGAAGCAGGACAACGAGCAAAAGAGGTCAGACCCTTGAAAAAATCATTAATAACAACAACCTATGTCTCCACAATCGGAAAGCTCAAACCCACCTAAGCTCATCCTCAGGTACATTCTCTGCTATAGATCTAACACTCAGCGATCCAGCCACCTTTATAGAATATAACTGGAGGGTATATGAAGATTCCTGCGGCAGTGACCACTTTCCAATCATAATAGAAAATACTAAACCAGGAAAATCAGACCCACAAACAGTCTCAAAAACCCCACGATGGAATTTCAAAAAAGCAAACTGGCAAGCCTACAAAAAACTATGCCTTGACACCCTAATCCCAGAAACAAATATAAACCAAGAAGAACCTATAATACATTTCACAAACACCCTAATTAATATAGCAAACAAAACCATACCTAAAACTACAACATCCCCAAAACATAACAATCCCTGGTTTACGGAGGAGTGCAAAACTATGATCAGAGAACGCCAAAGAATCCTCAGGAAATTTAAAACCAACCCTTCATCAGAAAATCTAGACAAATATAGACAACAAAGAGCTAAAACTAGACGCACAATTAAAGAAGCTAAAAGGTCCTCCTGGAGAAACTTCACTGCAAAAATAAACTCAAATACTAATCCCAAAACAATTTGGAACTTTGTAAAGAAAATATCAAATAAAACTGTCCACACTCCTATAAATCATCTCTCCCAAGGAAGCACAAAAGCTTTGAATGAAAAACAAATAGCTAATCTGATGGCAGAAAACTTTGCCCAAGCATCATCTACCAAAAAATATTCAAACAAATTTAACTCCATCAGAATCAAAGAAGAAAAGAACAAAATAAAGTTCACCTCTGACAATACTAAATGCTACAACCAACTTTTCACCCTAGATGAACTCCAAAATTCATTATCCAAATCCAATAACTCAGGTGCTGGTCCAGATGAAATCCACTACACATTTCTTAAAGAATTACCTTCAATTTCCCAGAAATATCTCCTAAACATATATAACAATATCTGGATCTCAGGCAATATCCCTACTTTATGGAAGCAAGCTACAATCATCCCCATCCTCAAAAAACAAAAAGACCCAACAAATCCCACCAGCTATAGGCCCATAGCCCTAACTAGTTGTGCATGCAAAACTTTAGAAAGGATGATAAACCAAAGACTAATATGGTTTCTCGAATCAAATAAACTGCTCTCAAACCTACAAGCAGGCTTCAGAACAAAAAGAAGCACAATGGACCAGGTGGTTCATATAGAAACTCTAATCAGAGAAACATGCATAAAAAAGGAACACCTAGTGGCAGTCTTTTTTGATCTTGAAAAGGCCTATGACACAACGTGGCCATACGGAATTCTCAAAGACCTTAAAAACTTTGGGTTACAAGGTAGACTTCCCATCTTCATCCAAAACTTTCTTGAAGACCGATCTTTCAGGACACTGATTGGCAGCACATACTCTGATTCGAAGCCACAAGAGGTGGGAGTTCCTCAGGGCAGTATTTTATCAGTATCCCTATTTATAATAAAAATAAACAGCATAACATCCTGCCTCCCTCCAGAAATCAAAGGGTCATTATATGTAGATGACTTCCTCATCTGCTATAATTCAAAAAACATGACAACCATAGAAAGGAAAGTACAACAATGCATAAATAAAATCGAAAAATGGACCACAGAAAATGGATTTACAATTTCAAATAGTAAAACAAAATGTGTACACTTCTGTCAAATCCACAAGATGCACAACCACCCTAAACTTACATTAAATAACACTGAAATACCCATAACAGATGAACATAAATTCCTTGGCATTATCTTTGACTCTAAACTATCCTTTATCCCACATATAAAAAAGCTAAGAATAAAATGCAATCAAGCCATGCAACTATTGAGAGCCATAGCCCACACAGACTGGGGTGCTGATAGAAAGACACTTATCAAGCTATATAGATCTCTAATAAGATCAAAACTTGACTATGGCTGCTTCATATACGGAGCAGCCAGAAAATCCTACTTACAACGACTGGAAACAATACACCACCAAGGACTTCGCCTTACTTTAGGAGCCTTTAATACTTCCCCAAAGGAAAGTCTATACATAGAAGCAAACGAACCCCCTCTCTATTTAAGAAGACAAAAATTAGCACTACAGTACTACATCAAACTCATCTCCTGTCCACAAAATCCTGCTTATGACTATACCGGCAAAACAAAATATGAAAACCTGTATCAAAATAACCCAAAAAAAATCAGACCTTTTAGCTTAAGAATAAGTGACCTCCTCAACGAAATCAAAATCAACACTAAAATAGTACACCATACCATACTCTCCAAAACGGCACCATGGACCATAAGGCAACCAACTATAAACTTAGAACTGGCTAAGTTACCCAAAATAAAAACACACCCCATCACTTATCAAGAGAAACTCATAAAAATACAAAATAAGTTCCCAGATCACTATCACATCTATACAGACGGATCCAAACAAGGAAAAAAAGTAGGCTGTGCTGCTATTTCTCAAAAAAAAGAAACCCTAAAACGCCTACCTAATGAAGCTTCAATTTACAGTGCAGAAACCACAGCCATTGATCTAGCTATGAATATCATAGCAGATCATAAAGCTTCCAAATTTATCATATACACAGACTCCAAATCAGTCCTGCTAGCACTACAGAACAGAGATACATCATCCCCCTTGATTACAAAGCTCTTAAACAAACTAAACTCCCTCTCTAAAAATAATAGCATCATATTCACCTGGATACCAAGTCACATTGGCATCCAAGGAAATGAAAAAGCAGACAAAGCTGCAAAAAAAGCTCTTCAAATTGATATGTGCAAATCAAAAATCCCATATACAGATCTAAAACCAACCATAAAGAAATTTATATCAGACAAATGGCAGAAATCATGGGACAATCAGACCCAAAACAAACTCCATGAAATACAAGAAGCTATCGGAGAGTGGCCAACAGGCTACAGAAGTAACAGAAGAGAAGAAGTAATACTTGCCAGATTGCGTATTGGGCACACCCACATTACTCATTCACACCTGTTAAAAGGGGAGGATGCCCCAGTGTGCCAATCATGCAAAGTACAACTCACAACCAAACATATCCTTCTAAATTGTAACAACCTTAAACATATCCGCACTAAATACTATCAAGCAAGAAACCTGAGGGACATCTTTAAGAATACAAACCCTGAAAACATTTTTAATTTTCTAAAAAAAAGCAACTTTTTCAGTAAGATATAACCAAACATCTCTATAGAACTGCTATTTTAATGACTGAAATTAAAAATAACCTTTTTGGCATTAAATGACCCACAGGGGTTGATATGCCGTTAAACAAAACTCAAACTCAAACTCAAACTCCAACTTCCTTAGCGTCGCTCTGATGTATGTGTTCAGAGATATGACACTTGGCTTAGTCTGGCTCAAGGTCGTTGTGAGTTTTCACAAAATTCATTGTCTGTAAGATGAGCTTACTAAATATTGCTTTATAGCAGATTCTTGTATGCATAAATAAGTCAATAAGAATCCCTTTTCGGACTTTTCCCATCTTATTTGTTAAATTTTGGAAGGAATGATTTCATCGAAGATCGTGTGTCTGCTTTGATCCAATAAAAAAATTTGCTATTTTTAAAAAATAAATGTCAAAACCTGTGTCGATATTATTCCTAAAAGTAAACCAAATAGACGCCCGGATTAACATTTTGTAAATATCAAAAATATGTAAAGCATAAATTATTTTATTTAAGAAAAAGAAAAAAAGCTGACTTATTTACTTTTAAAAGAAATAATCGCCATAAGTGAAACTGATTAATTAATTCTCTTAATTAGTTTCACCAGTGAGTGAACCTAATTATTTTGTAATTAAGCCACAGGAGTTATTCTTTAAAATTTTCAGAAAACTTTTTTTTTTTTCAACTGAATAAATATTCCTAGTGATTGGATTACAAGTAAAGACTTTAGAGTTCAGAAGGAAAGGATATCACAAGCCCTTAGTTTCAATTCAAAATATCCCTGTGTTCTCTACAAGGACAAATTTAATCTTTCAAATGAAAAAGAAATAAAAATTATTAAACTGAAACCATCTGCTAGGTTAATTCTCTTTGAAATAAACTTTCTGCTTATAGGCAATGATACATTGCTATTGAAGTAGATACCAGAGGGACATTCCTAAAGCCAGAAATTTTCTATGAGACACAAAAAATTATGCCGTTTAATGACAATTTTATTTATTTGTATCACGAATTCGGTACAGTGGTCTTACACTTACGCAGTCAGGTTAATCATTTACCTTACATACAAGCACTTAATAATTGTTAATCTCTATTTATTTCTCATTGGTTGTTTTCCTACGTTCATAGCCAGTCAGTATTCGCTACCCCCAAAAAACCTTTTTTTAGCTCATAACATCTATAGCATAAAACAATAAAATCCAAACAAATAAATTTGCCACTGAAGTCGACAATGAAACCAATTCCAACAAATGTACCTAAAAGAAGAGGAACTATAAAGAAAAAAGAAAGCAAATTTTAACAAAAAGAAATTTGCATTGATCTGTGCTTTTCGAAGATAAACGTTGGGTTGCAAAGTAGGAAGATACATAATGTATGAAAATATATTCACGATTTTTGCTTACAGAAAAAGGAGTTGGCATTATACATTAGTAAATAAGATTGGTATTTGTGAGAATCTAAATCGCTAACCATTCCTCTACCGTTTAGTATGTAAAGCGACAAATCGCACATTCCAAATCCTCTCAATGCATTTGTCCATTGAAACTTGCATGTTTGTCCATCTCTCTCTCTCTCTCTACAAACTTGACTGTCCAATGGTTATGTCCATATCGCTCTTCATTTGCACCTGTGTAGAGAATCAGGTGTATGTTTTATACATATTTGATTTGTTTCGAGTTGACTCAACCTGCCTCTGCCACCCTCTTAACAGATTTCCAACGTCTCTAGAGGAGGACATTCCAATGCCGTTTATTTACTATTATACATAGACATATATTTGTACACTTGGGGGGGGTGTTCTTATTTTCTTTCTTTTTCTTTCACATAGATATCTGCTTCTTTCTGTTAGTTTAGTCGGGCCCAAGACTGATAGGGTTTGGGTCATACTGGCAGGACTGAACTCACAGCGCGATAGTAATAGTTTGCTTGACTAACCTTTATCTCACAACAAGACACTGAACCTATATTACTAAGATGAGGTAAAGGTTTTGCAATATTTTGTTGTGAGGCATAGTGTGGAAGCTCCGGATAGTTTTGCCAAGATCGTGTTGATGACGAACCACACTGGATAGTGAGATAGCGAGCCCATCTGATTAGAGCCGGATTTGCGTGTGATGCTTGGAACATAGTTTCAGGCCTACCTGACTTTGTGTGGTCGTTGCGGTTCTTGCAAACTGAGCAGGATTTTTTCAACTATTCGTTTATTATGGCCAACTGCACCTTCATCATTTGCATAACAGATATTTTTGGTTGCTTCTGTCAACTTATGGCTCACTTCGAACTCTCAAAGTATAAGTTATCTAATTAGACGACGCTGCATATTCGTTTGTTAGGATTTGAAATCATACAAGGAGTGAACCTATCAATAACGTGTAGCGCACCAACTACCACAATACTACCAACCACAGCGAGTACCTATCATAAAATAAACTAATTCGGTCACGTGATATACGTACCAGAAAATAGCTCGTGCTAAAATATTGTCAGTCTAGTGGGCAGGGGCTGTAGAATACACTGACTGCTTCTCTACAGAGGAGTAACCCCCCTCCCATTGAGTATTCTGGATATGACACAAAACAATCTAATTATGTGGCTCTAGTCTTAGGGGAATTTGGAGTACCCGCTTCATTGCCATTGTTGTCAGGTTCACTCTATCCCGGAGTGCTAGCACCTGATAGGGTGCTATCTATGGGCCAAAAAGAACTGTTTGACATTTAAACTGTGACTAAAGAAATGACTTATGCTACAGTAAATTGATAGAAATAGAACTGTTTGATCATTCTACTATGTGTAAACAAATCACTGATGTTTAATTGAATTGTTAGATATATAGCAATAGTTGAAACCGTGTTTACAAAACATTTTATACACACACACACACACACACACACACACACATATATATATATATATATAATGACCTATAATGGTTGATATGCCATGAAAACAAACAAAACTAAAATATTGCAACACTACATTTACCGTAGTATCATGTATAATAGTAAAATTTAGCTTCCAAGCAAAATAGAAAGGTATTTACTTTAATAATGATATATAGGAAATCTGTTATTATCAACACAAAACAGCCGACCTAAAGTAATGGCAACTTTTGTCTAATTGAAAGTATACCCTTGAGAACTTACCCAAATCCTTTGCATTAGGAAAAATGCAAAAATCTGCTTTGGGGATTGCCATCAGCTGCCTTGTTGGTTTAAATTATTAAAATTAAGATCTGTAAATACCTCCGTAATTTTATTGGGGGATTATTTTTGTTGTGTATAATTATTATACTTTCGTAAAATAAACACTTTTATCTCAAAAATCTATCTGGAACCAAATTTTAGGTACACTATTTGTTTTCCTGTGTAAAACTAAATTGCACTCGATTGTGAGGCGCCAGTTCTGGATATCTGGATACTTTCGGGTTCACTCTGACCCGGAGTGGTAGTATATTTTATGGTCCCATCTTTGGATCAAATTGTTGTTGGAAAATTATTGATATTAGATAGGATTACTTGATGCGATACAACTGTGAGCAGATTATTTGTATTAGGAATGGTGACATGGAGTTGTTTAAGAAAGGATGATTATTTTGAGCTACTTGGAACCATGTGTGAGGATACAGGTTGTTGTCCTGAAGACCTGCCTAGGGCGATGAACGATAGGGAGGAGTGGCGAGAGAGGGTCAGGGATGTCCGTGCTGCCAGCACGATATGATGATGATGATGATGATGATGGAACCATGTAATTGTGAATGAATTATTAATATTGGATAGTTGTATAATTTCACATTTTGTGTGTATTAGATAGGAACAAGAAATATTCTTGTGTGTAGGAACAGTTGATATAACTATGCAAGTAAATGATGATACAAGTCAGTAAAAAAATTTTAAACGTGCAATAGAACGTAGAAATTACAGTTATGATTACAATCAGACATATGCAAATGAATAAAATTTCGGCAATTGATAACCCTTCATCGTTTTCACTTGACTCTCTCTCACCATCCGTCCCTATCATCCATTGCTCCTTGTTGGCTGTCTTGATTGCATCCAGTGTCCAGCACAGAGCGTAAATCTTTGCTGGCCGGCCAACACTGGCGCATTTGTGTGCAGGAGTCCAGAAGAGAACGACGCTTATGAGCTTGCCTTTACTTCGTCAGCAGTACCCAACGCGTCTTATTTAGATGGTTTGTAGGCTGGGAGGTAGTTGTCCGAACAACTATTTTGTAGGGTGTTGCTTCCCGGATTTGTTAAAAACAGCACATAGCTTTCTCTTCGTGCGTTAATCTAGAGTCCAAGTTGTGCATCCATGTAGTAGTATTGACACAGCTACAGCTTTGTAGAAACCCCGTTTTATTTCATCGAAGAAATCGTATTTTCAGTAAATAAGATATTGCTGCCGAGGTATGTAAACTGGTCAATCTACTATGGAGGCGTGCCACTTAAAGTAGATATAGCTCCTTCTTGTTTAAAATACCTGAACTCGGTTTTATTTGCGTCCCGTTGAGACCATTGCTTTCAGCTGCTTGCCCCAGACTGTTCAGATTCCGCCAGAGTATTTGCTAGAAGTGCTAAATCATCTGCGCAGATTGTCATAATTTTTGCAGAATATCATCATCTACTTTCTTTTTTAGGGTGAAACCATTTTCTTTTATTAGATCTACTGATGTTCAAAGTACATTGTTTAAACCGATTATAAACAGATATGATGATAACCTATCTCCTTGCAATACTTCAGTGATAATGTCGAAGAATTCAGTATCACCATCAGGTGAGCGAATGTATTTTTGCTGAGCAATAGTTTCTTTGGGGAGAGACCTTAAGCTTGTAATATCTGCTCCAGCTTTCCTCTATATATGCAGAAATCCACGAACAATAGTGTTTCCTCGAGAGTTTTGCATGGACTCCTTTCATGATTCGACGGATAGTCAGAATCTGTGAAGTTGTGGATCGATTTCTCCGAAAACAGATCTGACTTTTCCTAAGAATTTTCTCCATTCGAACACGACGCAAGCCATTATAAACTTTAGCAGCCATAACACAATGTTGTGTCTTTGTAGTTCTTAGTGATTCCGAGGTCGCTTTTCTTGGGGATGAAGAGGTTGCAGCTTAAACTAAACTGGTTTATGTCTTCGGTTTAGATTAAGTACTTTTTGGCTGTAAACAGATAAGTTTGTTTGTTTTTTTAAAGAGGTGGGACACTTTTATAGATTTCTCTGTTCTTTATTTTTCCCTTGAATCTTTTTTTTTATTTGATAATTTTTCATAGTTGTTGGGAAAACTCAAGTTTGTGGGACGTTTATTACCAGCATGTAAACTTGATCTGTGCAGTGAGTGAAAGTGGTGTTTAGCAAAACAAAAATAATTGTGTGAGAATGGGGAATGAGATGAAGGGTCATTGATAGCTGGAAATTTTACAGGTCGGAGTTGTCTTTCTAGTCTATGAGAAACTTATCTAATTAAGCCTTGAAACACTCTGAGTATAATCATTTAACACACACACACACACACGTCCTGAGAATGTACACAAACTCTCTCTGGTAAAAGAAGGAAAAAATTATAAGGCAAGCCTTTTGAAAAAGGCAAACTCAATTCAATTATTTTTTATTTATTTATTCACTGAACTCTCTCCTCAACTTTTTGCTATTTTGAATGACATTTTGATTGGGTGTCTTTTCTGTGACTAGACAAGTTTAACAGTGACACTGACAATGGATCCTTCTCTTGAGATCCCGGACTGTCTAGATCCCTCTCCTCCTACCCATGTTCCCACATCTGCGTCCTTTACCTTTTTACTTGTCTCTCTTCCCCTAAACCAATTATCAGAATTTGGTTGTTCGGGGTCTGGTAATTTGGACAGATGACTGCTGTGGGCCTTTGGAAGAAGCACTCAGATTTGACAGCCATGTTTGGTACTTGTGAAAGTCTTGTTCTTTTGCAACCCGCTCTCTCCACAACCTAATTTAAACTTGTCTGTTTTTTAGTTTTCTGTTTTTTGTCTGGAATGAGATTGCAATAAAATTAAAACCAATTTTATGCATTCTCGGGATGTAATTACATTTTTATTTTTAAAACTTTTGGTATTAAAATATTTCGTCCATCAGCCGAGGTTTTTATTTATTTTATTCTATTTTTAGGGTGGGGGTTCTCTTATAGTTAACCTTTGATTAATAATGCATTAGTCTGACTTTTAAGTACTATATAACTCTCTATTCAGTCATGATTTGGCATTAGGCTAAAATGATGGGGCACACGGTGTAAATCAAACTCACAACCCTTACGATTGGTTTGTTTTGTCTGTTATCTATTGTCTTTCACCTCCTTAATTTTCTAGCTGCCGTTTCTGTCTCGTTTCCACTGTGTGCCTATAATTTTTCTCTCGCCTTCACTATTGTTCACTCTCATTTTTCTCACTCCCTCGTGCTTCTTCTACTTCTCTCTCACCCTCCCTACTTTCCCTTTGTTTTTCTCTCGCTTCATCCACTTTCTAATATTTGCTCTTTTTTTCACTCTTTTTATTTTCCTTGTTGTTTCGTCTATTATTATATACTTTCTTCCCCTTTTTTCTCCTCCCACCAGCACTCTCTCTCTCTCTCACTTATTGTTTCATCAACTATACTTCTTACTCTTCTCTCTTTCCCCTATTCAGTCGCGTTCCCGTTCATCTCTATACATGTGCAGAACCACACCCTGTAATTCGGGAGGGTAATGAGAACCTTGACAGCTTGCAGTTGCAAAAGAGCAGAAAGAAACAAACAAAAGAAAAAAAGAAAACACTGACAATCTGTAGATGTAATATTATTGCCAATTACATGATAAAGTTGCTGTTAACAATTTTTGCTGTACAACTGCTCTCGTACAATCATCTGGCTTAGAAAATAACGTTCAGTCCCAAAACTCAAAGATATGAAAAACAAATGAAAAATCTGTTTACACTTTTTACTTAGAGATTTATAGCTTTGCCTTTATGAATTGTTTCTCATCGTTTCTTTTAGCAATGGATTTTTGGTATACAGAAAGAATCGGAGGAAAGTCATGTCTTTGACTGAATAGAAAAGTGGCAAATGCGTCTTTCAGTTCATCTTATTGTTTGAGAATTTCGCAATGAACTATTGTCATGATTATACACGTTTTCAGCTTTTGACAAGTTTCTTAAACTTTTTTTTATTTTCTATTTTCTATTATATCATTTGTTCTACTTTAACTGTGTACTACATTTGTTTTGAGATTGTGAAATGAAGTATTGTCATGATTACACAACTTAATAAAAATTGTTGTAATCATGATAATTCAATACATCGATCCGACTTGATCTTTTTGTAGCTTTGTATCGATACATTTCTATTTCATTACTAATCTTACTGTTACTTTTTGTCATCTAAATTAATTCCATTTTCTCTTGTTGACTATCTTGTCAGTAGATTTTTAGTTGGTTTTTATTCTAATTTTCTGATTTTGTTTTTCACCACCAGCAGTACATTTGAGATTTTTAAGAAAATCTTTAGAGTATTACACATTTGATTAATGAGTTTCTTAAATCGTATGGCTTTTTATTACAACTGATAATTTGAACATGATCTTTTTATTACTGTTTTTCTCTCGACTTTATAACACACTGAATTGTTGACTCTCCATCTTTTAATAGTCATGGATATACAGAAATGAGGTGGGTTTTTTTTTTATTAATATTTCCTAACTTTTTACTTTTCATTATTCTTATTACCTTTTACCATATCAATTTATCAATAATGATCAAATTTCAGTTTTATGCAATATATTCTTTTCATTAAATTAAATATACTTAAAATCACAGTAATGTACATAACATAGAAAATTCTATAATCTATCCACAAGGTTGCTATTCATTTCTTTTTTTCTTTTAAGCAAATGAGATATGATCAAGGCGGGCTGGCTGTACGGATTCCGTTGACTCTTTCTCTCTCATTATCAGTCCCTATCGGCCATCACACTAAACAAGTCCTCTAGACGGAACGCAATGTCTGCACAGACCTGATGAATGTAAGATTTTGCTAGTTGTCCAACGCTGGCGTCCATGTGTAGTAGCCCATAATAGAACGTCGCTTATGATTACAGCCTTACGTCTCCAGCAGTGCCCGATATGTCTTGCAATTTCTTAGATGGTTTACGAGATTAGGGGAGGGAGAAATGATCGTGCAACTGCTATTTTGTACAGTGCTTAGTCCAAGATTTGTTTAAAACAGTCCCAACATCCTTGTGTAGTTCCCATCTAGCTTTTTGTCCGAGCGTCTCCTTTTAGTTCAAGAGGCGCAATAATTCTCTTTTTGTTTTTCCATAAATTCGGTAAAATACGCAACTTTTCTCAATTCTGACCATTAACGATCCTTCTGTTTGTCATAACAGATCCTCCTTTGCTACTGGATATTTTAAGCAATATCTGTCTCATTTTTTTTTTAATATATGAAATTTTTTGTTTCTTTTGTAATGATAATTTTTTTCTATTAATTGGCACAATGTTTTACCCTCAATTTTGGTGTAACCCTTTCTTAAATGGTTTGACTTAGAGAACTAAATAATCCCCGACTGTTCTTGTAGTCACCCATATCTGAGAAAAGAAGTGCCTTCATGTATTCCTCAATGGAATCAACGTAAAGTAAGTGTAACCAACTTCGGCCAAAGCTCGAACTCTGTTCACCAGTTCCATTTTCGGTGACGAAAATCGCTCTGCGATTCCACAACTCCCGAATCTATTTGATGAATATCGTATGAGAATAGGAATCTCCACCCATCACACATACAGAAAAGAAAGTGATGGTCATAATTTGCTATTGTACAATAATGGCCGTCGAATACCGACACTAAATGGGAGTAAATAAACACCATCACTTAATATAGGGACTTAGGAGACCGAAGAATAGATCCACCAAAAGATTTTGATTGCAAGAAGGACAAGAGGAAGAATGAGATCATAGTTTGTTTTTTTTTAAATAACACTGAAAAGATAATTATCTTTTTGTTTGGATAACTCTATCTTTAATTGTTCATTTTCAGTTGATTTTGTTCCTGAAATTTTAATTCTTGTTAAGTGTGTAAATGTTTCTCTAACCACCACAAATGACTTGTTTCTTTAGTAAACACAGACAAGCCCTAACTGTATGGCGTCTTCGTCGACTGACACGAGTCAATTTTGATTCTAAATTTTTTCACAAAGAATTTTTTAAATATTTTCTGTCTTTTCTATCCCTGACTCAACTAAGTCTGCCACAATATACCATTTTTTTCTTTACTAGTTGACTGTGTGAAAATGATTAATGTTGTTTAGAGAGTTAAAGTGGCTGTGCATTTATTCTCGATTGCATCAGATTTTACAAGTATCTAACAATACTTTTTCATGAGAAATGTAAAAAGACTAAATTATTTGCCAGAAATCAGTTATTTAAAATAATTACACAACTCCTCTCTCTTATTTTCTAATTGGTCCCGTAATCTAAGTAGATACTGCTACTGTATAAAAATGTAGTATACTATATATACTTATAATTTGTAAGTTTGTTTTTTTTCAATTTGAAACAATTTTACCGAAATTTTCTTAGAGCCTTTTTCATGTTTTTGGTATAATAGGGAACAAATTCAACTATCTGAAAAAATTTTTTATATGGGCAACAATTGAAACTTATTCAAAACTTGCTCAGGACTCACATGGAAAGCATCATAGTATTGTAACCCATACATCAATTTCTCCCTGGTACTCAAATTCAATTTATCTTGGGGGTGTCCTCGTGGTGTAATGGTTAAGACGATGGACTGCGGAATCGTTGTACGCAAGTTCGTACTCCAGTCGCGCTATTACGTTCACTTTCGGGCAAATACCCTTGGGAAAGGTATGAACCCCCTTATCCTCCCAGCTATGGGTTAAATAGTACCACTACTGTTCTTCTAGGAGAATGGCTTTGGCATTAAATAGCCAACAAAGAGTTGATATGCCATTAAAACAAAGAAACCAAAAGCAATTTACCTTCTCTCAGACTTGAAAAAAAAGGGGGGCGACATTTTATCCGTTCTACACACTTGAAAAATATACTCTGGAAAGTGCATAAAAATTACGTGATATCTTTTTCTTTTCTTTTTTTTTTTTTTTTTTTTGTATATTATTTTGAACTTATTATATACGATTTTGCTGAAGAGAATAAAAAATCTTATTAGTAACAAGCTACCAGAATAAATCTTAAGAATGCAAAGAGCATGTCTTCTGACTTATGCTGGAGGTCGTTGGAACACATAAATATTTCTTTATAATATCTGAAGTAACTGAGTTGTTGTCCGTGAATGATTACTTGCCTCGTATTACTGGCAAGGGAAGTGGGAAAAGCTGAGAGGCTGTAAAATTAAAGTCTGACATGACATCTCAACAACCTCTCGGTTATAGGACCAGCCAATAGTCTACTGGTATCATGTAACCAGTACTACATCATGTTACTGAGAAAGGAAATGGGAGCTACCGCGTAAACCTCTAAGGTCTTTTCTCGAGAAATATAAATGGCATACTTATATCAAAGGATCGATTAAACAATTTGCGCCTGAAGTGACACTGAAATGATTTTGTTTTGTGCCTGTTTATTAAGATCATCTAACTATCCATTTCTGGATATCTATCGCCAAGAGTTAACTGACAATCAATTAAATTTGTGGGTGGGTCTAGTATTTTCTTGATTGAGATAATTCATATATCAAGAAAAAAAATGCAAAAATATATAGGAACCAAAATTTAAACTTAACGCTGTTATTTCCTCTATATTCTTATAACATAAAAATTTCTGGTTAAAAGCTAGTTCGTGTTCAGAATAGGACAAAATACCCCACAAAAAGGCAGTTGTACAGCCACTTAGCAACAATGTCAAAAAACTATCCAAGGAAGATGAACTAGACATGGGGGACACTTCTGGAGAAGTAAGGACGAACTTATAAGCGACGTTCTTCCATGGCCCCCTAATCATGGACTATCGAGGGTTGGCTGACCAGCAAGACTTTCTACCAGTCCTGTGCGGACATTGGATGTCATTTGAAAGACTCTGCCGGGAGCGATCGATGATCGAAACGGATGGAAAGAGAGAGTTAGGGAAATCCGTGCTGTTAACGCGGCTTGGTATGTTTGTGTGTATAATTCCTCCATTCAAATGAAAGATTTTTAGTCGTTTACTTCATTTCGTTTTTTACCGATTAATTATATCCCAAAATAACATTTCCAAGTCGCCAATCGGGCATATTTAGTCTTTACCGCTTTCAACCAGCAAGAATGTGTCGACTTCAGTTTTAAAAAATAAAGGAAAACGACGAAAACTTATTTTTATCTCGTTGGCGATTGTATAAGATTTCTCTCTGATTTTTTGTTTACATTATCGCAGAAATAACGTACATTTTCTTTGTTGTCTTACTATTGACAAGCACCTAAAAATTTTGCATTCACCTATGTTTGTTTTTGATCCCATGTTTCTTATGAATAATTGTAACAAGTTTTTATTATGGCATAGTTGGCCATCCGTAACCTGATGATTCAGTTTTTAGTGACAGCAGCGTTGGCGGCGATATGCTCTCTCTTTGTACTTTCTACTTTTTGTTATATATCCTGATATTTCACTTATTTAAAATTAAACAGGTACCATTAATATACTTTACGAAACCTGAAAGTAGCAATAAATACATTTTCTTAAATACGAAGTTATAGGATTTTTATTTCTCATGTTCTTTTATTGTCATTTGTTTCGTAAGGAAACTGTTTGGTATTTAAATTTTGTAATTGAAGTTAATCTTATCACTTTTCAAATTCCATGTTTGTGAACGAGATTTTAAAATGTTTTTCAATATTTTTCCTTATTTCTTGATTTCTCTTTTCTTTATTAATAAGCAGCTTTTAAAATGTTAAACGAAAATGAAAACGTTACAGATTTTAGAAAGAACGCTGTTATTCCTTTTTTCTCTCTCTCTCTCTCTCTCTCTCTAAGTGATAATATTGTTGTTTTAATGTTCCTTCCACTTAAGTATTCTCGAACAAAACAATAACGAAAGTAGCATCAGTAAATATGAGGCGCGTGGAGGGGAGAGAGTGGTGGCTGATATTATTTGGAATTCAATCTCACGCAACTCTGTTCAATGTAGGTGGACGAAAGCAAACAACCTTTAAAGTGGCAAGATTTCTAAAAAGACAGTGGAGAATGAACGGTACATTATTCCCACCTTTCCTTGTCTTTATCTACCAGAGTTTTAAGAGAGAAAATCACCTAAAATCTAATATTATTTATTTAAAAGTACTATTTGTTTATCCTTCAAACTAACGAATATCTGAAGACTAAGACCTACTTTCTGAGTCACAGAACTAGCTTCATGACAGTTATAGAAAACTTGTGCTTCTAGCTTTAGTGACTTGTTGATTGACGGATTTTAACGGCATGTCAACTCGTCTAGGGTTATTCTATGACTTGAGGATAGGGAATTGCGTTCTTTTGTATTTAAGTTTTTTGTTTTGTTTTTTGCACATGGTCTTTTCTAGTACGGATAATTTCAAAACAATTTTAGCACAGTCGATAGAATACACCGACTGCATCTCTATAGATGTAATGAGACCTCTCCCCAATGAATATCCTGCAAATGATACTAAAAAATCTAATAGTGAGGCTCCAGTAATTTTGGAGCTAAGGGGGATGGAGATTACCTTTTCATTGCTATCGTACCCAGGTCTACTCAGGCCCGGAGTGATAGCACCCGATACAGTCCTATCTTTGGGTCAAATAAAACGGTTTTACATTTTAAACTGTATGCAAACAAATTACTTAAGCTAAATTTAATTGTTTGAAATAGAACTGTTTGATCATTTAATTATGCTTAAACAAATGACTGATGTTTAAATGAATTATTATCGATACCTTACAATGCTTGGAACCATTTTACTGTGAGCAAAGGAGTTGGCTTAGGCTCGTTTAAGAACGTTATCAGCAAAATGTGTTTACAAATCATATAAAAACTAGACCAGATCTATTTGACTCCTAAATGTGACCCTAACCATATTTACCAACCCCTCCGCTCGGGTAGGATATGACACAGTCAATTTTTAAGCGGAGTTTAACAGGTTTGAATTCAGAGTTTTCCTTCTCCTAGACTAGTTGCCTCACCAAGGCTGAAGAACTCAGTTTGCCCTATTATTTAGCCATAGCTGGGGGAAGAACAATTAGATTCATACCTTACCCAAGTATTAGTGCTATGTGAAATGCAATCAGTCTCGTCAAGGAATTGAACTCGTGTCGCCGTGTCCTATTCCTACGACGATAACCATTACACCACGGGCACCTCCTAAAATGTGACCCTAACAGTTACTAGGACTACCCCGTGTGTCAGAATGGATTTTGGAGTAATAGTAACAAAGGAGTACTCCATACTCTTCAGATCTCAACAATTAAACTCCCGCCCGTGTCCCAGTCCACGTTTTACTGAAGATCTTGAACATTCATATGTATTTAAAAATCATATCACCCGCTTGTATCAACCCATACCGCGCCCGACCCTTTATTTCTTTTACCCCGGTAGATTTGGATTCCTGTCCCACCTAGGGTAGGTCCGGCTTGTTTTCGGTTCTTTCGTCCCGGAAAACAGTCGGCCTCCGATTTTAGAGACGGGGGGATGGGAGGGCAACCAAACGGGGAATTTTTCCTTGTTTTTCGTTTATTTCGGTTTTTTTTTTCTCCCATTCCCATCACATTCATTGTATATAAATCATGAATAAAATCATTCATCACTTTCGGGTTTTAAGTAGGATTCTCTCATAGAGTACATGTGGTATTTTGGTGATTGCTGCGCATATGGTGACGGATGAATGGTTATATATTGTACTGCTGAATGGGTCGGCGAATGTGGCTAGCTATGTCCCTTAGAACATATAGAACAGCATGACCGCTCCCTTCCTCTCCCCCAAAACTTTTAGGCCTTGTGCCTACCATTTAAATGTAAATGGAAATAAAACAATTAAACTCCCGCCACCAGAAGTAGTTTTGTGTTATACCCAGCCCCCCCCATTTTTGTCGAGTAGGATCTTACCACTCTGCCGGTGATGCGGTCAGTTTATTCTAAGTCATATCAACAACAAATAGTAAGGGTGTCTAGAACGTTTTTCCTATGATAGTTTCTACTTTAGAATTCATATTTCATACTATGTATGTAACAATTAAAGGATAGATAGTATTTTAGAATTACAGCAACATAGTGTCTTGAAATAAATAAGAAGCTTGGGTGGTTCGATCTATTAGAAGAGGTAAGAACTATTTTTGTGCATTTCCTTGAAGTCTTTAAAAATTATTGACGAAATATTTAGTTGTTGCGTAGAAATATATTAGTGCATATCGCTGGCCAAAAGGTTCAAATTGTATCGACGTCAGATTTATAGTATTATCTATTTCATAATTATAGCATCATATTGTAATAGAGAAAATAAATTTGTTCATTCTATCAGTGGTAAGTAGTGGAATGTATATAACCAACAGGTTTAATTCAGGCTTTTCTATTTGTACTTACTGAATAAGCTGTTAAGTTTTAATAGAAAATAATCTTTCAAATGAAAACAGTCCGCTTAGTACTCACAGTACCCCACTTTTTTATGGGTACAACTATCACCTTCATATCTACAATCTTTACAGGTTTTTGTCGAGGTTTTATGGTGTATTTGAACGTTGTGTTGGTTATAATTTATTTTCATATGTTTGTGGTTTGTCGTCATCACTGTTGGTCGATGGCCGTTGGTTTTGGGTTTAAGTATCTGACTCCTTTGTTGTTCTTCTTACCCTATTAACTTGTCGGCTTCTTTGTGAAGACTGCAAGATAATTACGGAAAGAAACAAAGATATCTTTTAGATTCCAACTTTATTTTAGGGTTTTTAATGACCATTCTGTGGCGTGGAGAGTTTTCTTGGGCAAGTAGAAATGGTCACGTTTCCAAGACAAGGCATTGAGATATATTTGTAAATTTTGATGGGTTATGAGTCCAGTAGGTTTTTTCAGTGAGATATGTTCGGCAGTGTCGGCTTTCTAACACCAGACACAGCTTGTTGTGAAGCCCCCAGGGCTTGCCAAATGGGTATGCTACATTGCGAGTAGTCCATCCCAACGGGACGGGTGAAGTCAGATCGAATTTCTCTTTGGTGCCAGGAAGTGTGTGGATTTCACTTGTCAGAGGCTTCGGGGAACTGCTACGTTTTTTAAATTTAGATTTTTTTTTTATTAATCTCTACTATCAACATATTTGTCCAGTTTTTTCTAGTGTGGTCTCCTGCTATAACAGAAACATCCAATTATTTACCATTTCTTGGATTAAAATAATTAGATCTGATCTTTTGACTTGTATCATTTAATCTGTTTCTATTCTATAGAACAGCATTTAGTTTATCTACGGTGTTATCTGCTGAGGCCCTATTTATTGCACAGTTCTCAGTTTTTACCCAATCATGTCTACATCTGATCTTCTCATTTACTGAATTTGCTTATGATTCAGTTTTATAATTGATATTTATCTATTTATTTATTGTGGGAGTATAGCAAACTTAACTCGATAGAATTTCCTCCCGGCCACCCAGATTCCTGTTTTCTTGTTTTTTGATATATTTTCAAAAAAGATCAATTCAGCAATGAAAGACGAATCTAAGTTTTCTTTTTGGTCACCGGACTTTTGTACCTACTTGTTTGTGTTCATATTGTGCTTTTTTTCCCTTCGAAAACTAAAAAAAACATCAATTCTTTTTTACTCTTTTTTTTTTTTTTTTTTTTTTTTTTTTTATTTATTTCTAAGGTTTTGGAACGGGTCTCATTTCGTAGAGGTGGAAAAGCAAATTGATTTTTGCTAAGATGTCTGCTACAAAAAATACTTTCACATACACAAACGAACAACACCCCCCTCTCTCTCTCTCTCTTTCTCTCTCTCTCTGTTTTTTTAAGGTTGGGCTGGTAGAGGCTGACATCAGAAATTGACACTACTTTTTGTTACCATAACAACTTTTCTATTTACTTCCAAGCTGCGATGCAATTTTTTTTCTTCACATTCTTTGTTGAAGCCTTTCTTAAACTTTTTTTTTTTTTTAGTGTTGCTTACTCAAAATATTTGTTCAGTTTATTAAGTAAAAATAAGACAATTTTTAAATCTTTCAACATTACTTTCATTGTCCAACAATTTTATCGTTTTGTTCCACAACAATCAGCCATCTTCTGTGCTCCGAGAGCCTTTGAAAACGCCATGTCGTCGAGGCTTAGAATACGCTGACTCTGTACCCATCAGAGTAGCAAGACCCCCCCCCTCCACTAAAGAGGTTTCTGTTACCTAATGGTCAGGATCAAACTTTGGAAAAGCTGAAGAATGGTAGTAACTGTTTTAGTCTCTCTCCCAGATCTGTTTGGTCTCTCCTAGATCTGTTTAAAAATTCTTTGTATTTCATTGGATGGTGTGCTTAAGAAAATCAGTAAATTCAAAAAATGTAAATATGAACTTACAATGAATACGATTCCCTAACCTCTTTGACATTAGATAACTCAAGACAGATTGGCATGCCATTAAAAGCAATCAATCTGAGCAAAAAACTGCTGTAAGGTGCCTTTTAGAGACTTTTAGGGATTTTTTATTTTATTTTATTCAAGGAGATCTATGAAGACTGGAATAGAAGATAATCAAAAAGTTGTAATATGCAATGTATACAAAAAGATAGAAAACTTTCCAATTAAGGTATAACACTTTTGCGTGTTTTCCAAAGAAACAGGTGGTCTAACGTTATCCTGATGGAATATTAAGTTCTTTCTGAAAACTAATTCTGAACATACATGTTCGTTCATTGTCGATTTAGAACGAGAAATATTAGGTAACACTGTATGTTGGTTCGGTTTATTAAATCAAGATATATATATATATATATATATATATATATATATATACACACACACGTTATCTTTACTATACAAACTTTTTTATCGATTTATTCTACTTCTGTCGTCTTTCATATAACTTCATAATTCCATATTCCTCTGCAAAGAATTGCTGAAGGTGCTGTTTGAAGTCTTTGAGAGAATCTTATGCCGAAAATGTTTCTTATTTTCTTATATCTTCAATATTAGAATCAATTTTAAAATATACGCCAATTTTGACAAGGTTTATTAATTCATGCTGATATGAGCAGCTGCCTCGGTCCAAGCAAAAGCAATAATACGAATGAAATTAATTAAAATTAAATCTTCTGAATGTCATCTATCAAAACAAACTCTTTAGAGAATATAATAAAAATGCTAGCAGATCGGACAGTTTTCTCAATACAATGAAAATCCAGTTTTTGGAAGAAATCTAGTTAAAATTGAATTCTTCAAATGCAATTCAACGAAAAAATAGGCAATTTTTTGGCCAAATCAAAATTTCTAATATTGTAAATTTTTTTTTTTTAGATTCTGAGAGATATTAACACTTTAAACTTGTCGATGAGAACAGAATATAAGCAAAAATATTTATTAAACCTAATCATTACGACAGGAAGTAAATATTTGTTTTCATCTTGTTAAACTTCGTCTTATTATCTACTTAGTATAAAATAAAATAGCTCACAGTATATCTATGTAAGAAACTATACTAATTTTTATTTGCTTGTAAATTCTGCAGTATTGATAGGAACTATTTAAGTGGTTTGAATTTCTAAGATGAAGTATTTTCAGTATCAAATTAGATTCGTCTTTATTTTCGTTTTTTTTTTTTTTTTTTTTTTTTTTTACAGTACTTAATTTACTGGTTGTTGGATGTAGCGAAGTAGTTTTGTGATAAACAAAGATGAAAGAAATACTCAGCAAAATAAATAATTGAATAATTTATCAAGTTCTCTCATGTTTTAAAAGTATGGGAAGAAAATCGAATAAGAAAATGTACGCCGAAAAAAAGACAACCCACATTAAGTGGGGAAATCCTTTTGATTGGCCATTAAACTTTATAGGTTCCTCCAGTTTTTTGTTTTTTTTTGGGGGGGGGGTCTTATCTTCTCCTTTATTAAACTTTGTGTATTTTTTAACTGCTTGGATATTGGTCAAAAGATTGATACAAAAAAATAAATAAATAAAAAGCAGAATGATCTTTTGTACAGTTTTATGGAAATCCTTTGTATGTCTTTGAAATTCTTTTCAGTTCGCAATTCCTTGAACAATCCGTCAATATTTCTACCATAGAGAAAAATGTTAGTAAAAAAATGTTTTGTTTCACATTTAAAGGGACTTATTTATTGCCAATTGTTGGAAGCTTGATAAATAGTTACTGTAAGCAACTAGTTCTGTTTAATGACACATTAAAATAAAAGATATTTTGAAGTTGGGGGAGGCAGAGGTCGACAAGTGTTTTTGCTAAATGATTTCACTCGCCTTCAAGTAAATAAAGTGATGCCGCAAACAATAAAGAAACTGGGATATAAAGTCCTTTATTTGAGGCATACAGTACAGATAAGTTACCTTCAGAGCTACACTTAATAAATTGAATATTTCGAAGAATTCCATCGAATCAAAGTAAAAGTCAGTAAAGTTGGCGACCGTAGTCGAGGGCGACCAGAAGGCTCCCTTTTCAATAGCTTCTACACTAAGGTGTAGGGGACGGCTCTTTCCCTGGATTACTCCACTTTACCCTTGATACGTATTTTATATTGCTGAGTGTTAAGCAAGGAGGCATCAAGTACCGTTTTAAAAGTCTTTGGTATGACGCGACCTGGGTTCAATCACAGGTCTCCCGGACCATTGGCGAACACTCTACCCACTGGCAAGATTGTATTAGGTCAGAGAAATCCAAGAAAAATACTAAATTCTTAGTAATAAAAGATTTTGATAACATGAATTTCGCTATTTACATCAAGATATTAAAAAATGCATCTGAAGATTTGCTGTAAATCAAAGTTGATATTTCTTAACTAGATTTTTAAATTCTTCCTCAAAAACTAAATCGTCGCTTATGCAATGGTGAGGTGTGAACCTCTAATACTAGGGCCCAACTTGTAGCGTAGCGGGGCATTTTGATGGATTTTAGTTTTAAAAAATATTTCTTAAACTAAAAGTGTGTGTGTGTATGTATGTATGTATATATATATATATATATATATATGTGTGTGTGTTTGTTTTCTTTTTAAAAATAAGTTTTATTTGCAATTTTTTCTTGTGGAGTCTGCTGAGTTCTACTAGCATCCAAATGGAATCTGTTTCTTATTTGACCGCCCCCACCCCACAGAGCAGAGACGGAGCCCGAGCAATGTATCATGGTCAAGTCATGCTTTTACGGTTAAACGAAACGGGCTACCCGTGGAAAAGGAGACAAAAAAACAGGAATTGACTATGCACTTCCTGTTTCTCGAATTTTTGGAATTGTCGAAGATTCAAGAGAATTCCACAGCCCAGTGATAGCTATGAAAACCATTCCCGTACTAGAAGTAGGAGAAAGTAGCTTGCGGCCGTCAGAGTTGAGTAATTTCTGGCCCAAGGGTCGGAGTCGAGATTTTTACCCGCTGAATTCGAAGAGACAACCAGTAGAGAGGAAGAATACAATTGACATCTCCTCTACACCCCAGCATTTTTCTAGTACCCACTTCGATAGCAGTAACGTCATAGACTTATACAATAGGGTGAGGATTGGTGTGAATCTCTTTAAAACTAGGGCTTTTTATGCAGTTGGGCATGAACCCTTTTTAAAACTAGGGCTCAACTTAGGCAACAGGAAGGAGGTGTGATTATCTCTTTATAACTAGGGTTCAACATGCAATGAGGGTGACGGGTGAATCTTTGTCGCAAGAGCTTAAACGGCGTTCAAAAGTCCACATAACACTCATTTTAAGCAATTGTTATAAAACTTGATGACTGTGTATCAATAATTCTAAAGAATCCATAGCTTCTTAGTAAATTTCTTGGTATTTATAGCGTCACTAGACAGCTGACATATTTATTTACTACTTTAATGATACAAATATAATCTGCTGCGTAAATCGTTATCAGATAATAAATTAACTGGCTATATCAATTTTACTTTGGTGTTAAAAGTTGATATTAGAAGCTTTATTTATCCCTATGACTCACGATTTGTAAGATGATCATTATTAAAGTATGTCAATCTACTTTTATTAACGTTTAAGATAATTTTGTATTAAAAGAACATTTTTTGTTTTTATCGTTTATTTACTCAGAGTCGATGCTTTGTTTACACTAAATGTGGCATATGGAAGACGGATTTAGATTTATTCGATCTCATCATCCGCTAGCACGTATATCCCTGACCCTCTCTCTCCACTTCTCCCTATCGTTCATCGCCTTTAGCAGTCCTCATATAGCTGCTGTAGGTTCGAGCTGGTCGTCCTGCTTTTGCTCGGCCATATGTGGGGTTCCATAGGAGTACATCACTTATGAGCTCGTCCCTGCTTCTCCAGCAGTGTGCCGTATGTCTGGTTCGTCTAACTTGGATAGTTTTCGTGATGGGAGGCAGGTGGCCGTATAGTTGGTGCCTTGTGGGGGTGTTGCCGCCCGGACTTGTTCAATATTGCTCGCAACATTCTTGTGTAATTGCCGTCTAGCTTCTTCTCCAGCCGTTTTATTAGCGTCCAAGTAGTGCATCCATACAGCAGTTTCGACTCAACCGCTGCCTAAAAAATGCCTGCAATTAATATTTCAAATGCATATTTAATTTTTAATATTTTTTTCATTACTTATATTTTTCACTGGATTTCCAAGCCTTTTTTAAAGGTAACTGTTGAGGTGAAAGGAATTTCGTTTTAAAAATTCGACATCTCACTCCTCGTGCCCCCCAAAAAAGATGTAAGTGTATGTAAGGAGGGAGAGTTTTTTTTACCCCTTGTACCGCTTATCAAGAAAGTAAACTCTATGAGACTGACACTCCCTTTTATAGGGGGGTGGGGGGACTATAAATGTCGAGAAACAGATGTCATTTAAAAATCAATCTGAGTTCGATTTTCTGGTAAGATTTTAAAATCTTTTGATTTACTCTAACAATTCCTGAACGTTTGATTTTACAACTGGAGCAAGAATTAGGGAGCCTTACAACAACGGACGGACGGTCACCGACAGACTGAAATTGGGTAAATTATAACGTGGTATTTATTAAGCTGAGCTGCATACAACGCAATAACAATTTTTTTTAAATAATGAGAACTCACTTTTTTTTTCTTTTTTTTTTTTTTTAATTTTTTGTCTCATTCTGCAGTCGTAAGTAATCTGAACAGGAATTTTTTTTTTTTTTTTTTTTTTTTTTTTTTTTACGAACGCTATGGGAAGCAGCATGGTGGACGTAAAGGAATGCGAATAAACCATCTGATGGCGTAACACATTGCCTTACCTGGTACTGGGCGTTTGAATCTCGCGGTTCAACGGTCAGGATCGTCAGTTCGATCGGGGAAGTACTGCTGCTCATCTATAAGGCTGGCTTCTGTTAATGAGAATAAAAACAGCCATCGAAAGATAATCATGACCCACACTCAAACCACATATATAAGCCGCATCGCTCTTCGCGCGGGTAAAAAAGGGGCGCGTCCTGCTGAGGTTGGAGCCCTGGCCTCAGTGTTCTAAAAATCAGCTACAGAGCTCAAACAACAAAAACTACAAAAATGGTCGAGCAAAAGCAGAGCGACCAGCTCGGACCTACACACAGCAGCTCTTTGAGGATACGGGATGTAGGCCTGAGGACCTGTCAGAAGCGATGAACGATAGGGAGGAGTGGCGAAAGAGGGTCAGGGATATCCGTACTGGTGGCACGACAAGATGATGATGAGCGAGACCGTTAAAAAAGAATAAGACTTTAGTAAAACATCCTTTGTCTTCGATAGTTAGACATAACGCGATATCTGCCTAGTCTATAACACTTCAAATAACGCCGACTGAAGTCATACAACTATTTTCCCTCAACTATCTGATACTTTGTCATCTTTATAAACGTACAAAAATAGTAATTATATTAGGCTAATTTGCGAACAAATGCTTCACTGAGAGTCTTTATTGGTAATTTTGAAGCTAAGCCTTGATTAAACGCTACAAGTATAAAGATCGAACTCAGTACACTGTGGTCATGGTATGCTTGACAAGCCCGCTAAAAATTGTTCCATAAGATCATATTGTCGTATTTATCTCTTTAAGTAAACGATCTAACCATTCGAGAAATGTAACACATTTCTTGACACTCCCAGCTTTGGTATTTTCTTTCCCAGGCTTTGTTTCTCTCTCTCTCTCTCTCTCTCTCTCTCTCTCTCTCTCTCTCTCTCTCTCTCTCTCTCTCTCTCTCTCACACACACACAGATGCTCACAGATAGCTCCATCCTTCACTTTCAGCGCATTTGAGAAGGTGACCCTGTCTCATCCCTGGAGTGAGTATCCTGTCCCTGTTATTCGTCTTTGGTGCCGTGTGACCGGCTTCTTTTCTTTGATCGTCTTGCATTAATTATTTACTGCGCTCCCAGAACGGAAAGTAAAAAAAGTAAGGACGGGTTCAGGACTGCTGGTTTATTCTGTTTTTTGCGCAGCTTGACAGAAACATGTTCCTCTGGGTAATGCTCCCTCGTTATGCAATATGAGATTTCTAATTAAAGAAACGGCAAAAGGATTTTGTTCTCTTAATGCTGTGTATTTCAGTGCGTTTTAGTTAGAGAGGGAGCAGTGCTTTGTCTTGGAGTGAGATTCGTGTTGTTTGAGTTCAATGTTCAGTCTACTTCATTAGTGAAAATGTTTCGCTTCATTCGAAATAGTCGGTCTCTGCCCTTGTAATCAAAACTGTACCCAAAATACGTCAAGACCTGAGGCAATTAGAATATCAACTGAGAAAAAAAAGCTGAAAAAGGAATTGTTACAGGAAACTCCCTTCTTGAATTCATTTTGATTCCAAATATTTTTTTTTTTTTCAATTTTAAGTGTTCAAATATTTTTTTGTAAAAATATAAAAAATTTTCGACTGCTGTACTCTTTAATCTTGCTTAGATATTTCACTCCATGGTCTTCAGAAAAATAAACCATGTCAAACTAGCGACGGATGCAGCATCAACTTGACGAAAGCGAAGGAATAAGGCGTTGGAATAACAAAGATGAAGATACTAATTAGAATATCCATCCGCTCTGTCAGCTGGGTTTAGGATACGCAGTATCCACCACCTGCAGAGGAGTATCCTAGGTACGACACTAAATAGCATCTAATGGGTAAGGCTTCAGTTCAAGAAATCTGGTGTACCCCTTAATTGCCTTTACTTGCAGGCCCTCTCAGACCCGAAATGGCAGTACCTATTAGGGTCTCGTATCTATGCGTCAAATAGATCTTATTCAAGATTATTCGTATTTGAAAAGAAAATTTTATGCCATATAACTGTAAATTATTTGTCTTTATGAATCCAAACTCTTCACTACTGGCAGGATGTGATATAAGGGCAATTTGTTAACCAGTGTTCAACTGGTTTGAATTCAGATTTTTCCTTCTCTAAGATTGGTTGCCTAAGACTAAAACACCCCCGTCTGCTCTACTACTTACCCATAGCTGAGCGAGAAAAAATCTATTCGTACCTCTCCCTAGCACATTATCGCCAAGTGAAACGCAAATAGCTTCGCACGTAAATTATTTGAATTAAACAGGTTAACATGCCGTTAAAACCAGTCAATCAGAATATTTATCTTTGGGATCATCATAGCTGAATACTGACTCCACTCCTTTGAAAATTACTCGGTAAGAAATTACTTATTTACCCTATATATTGAGTGACTGCCGTATTTACAAAGATCAAGCAACTAGAATCCTCACATTTCGTATTGAGATATTTTGGCAAAATATTTTTTACTTCGAATAGAATTTTTTAAGGTTTTTTTACCATAAGCCAAGGGTCGACATGTTCAGGAAATCGAACAAGTACATATAGTATGTTCTTTGGATAAATTACACACGTTTTTCCTATAAATATTCAACTGCTCAGGAAATAAAATTTAAATTGTTTGAATTGTTGTAAAGAATCGAGGAATATATAATATATATAATTTCACTTAAACTCGACTCTTTTCAAATCCATCGTCAAATGGATACATTTATCTTTTTATTTTCAGTATCTAGGTTTTCAGTATCTAGGTCCTTTTTGAATTTAATAGACGTTGACCAGGCACATTGTATAAACTGATAATGTCTTGAAAATCAACTAAACAAAATAGCTAAGCAAATAACAACACAGAGTAGGAATCTTTCCAGAAAACGGCTGAATCTGACTTTAAGTTTGGAAACAAATTTTCGATATTGGAAATTAGAGTGCTGCTCCTTTTCACCGTCTCCTCACCGCTGACTTTTTGAAAAAGCACCGGATGTTCTATTGTAGTGTCCATTAAAGCCGTTTCCTCTTGAGTTGCAAGATGTCATCTCTTTTGTTTTTCTTCTGAATTCCTGCCTTAATTCGGTTAACAAAGCTGAATGCTTTTAAACGTGGAAACAAAGGGAACGGATTTGTTCCCTATTAGTTTTTCTTTGCCCAGTGAAAAGAGAAAAAAAAGTTACTTTCTAAACAAGCAAACGAGGAAAAGGTAAAAAATTTCAAATATTAAAAAAAAATTTGAAATAATTCAAAACTCGTTTCTAATTTAAATAATTCGAATTACTCAAAGTATCGCCTAATTCCTCAGAACCAAATATGCATCACTTATTTGTCTATTTAAGAAGTAACTAATAAGATCTTTGGCGTTATAATTCTAATAATTACGTTTTAATCTTTACGCAAAGCTTGCGTTTTCAACATAAAGCAATGTATGTTGTTTGTTTTTGTGTTTTTGTTTTTTTTTTGTTTTTTGTTGTTTTTTTTTTTTTTTGATGAGGTGTTACATGTTTATTTATTCGAACAAATTGCTTCGTCTTAGTAATTTTATTTTCCTTATATTTTATATTTCTGCCGTTGTTATCCCTGGCCTTCTTAGAGTGTAAAAGAAATGTTACAATGTCCGCGTTTGATCTGAACAATAATACAAAAGCCGAAGATTAAGGCTGTTTAAACATGCTAAGAAACTGAAATTCGTCAGATTTCGATTAAGGCCTGACTTCTGAACTAAAATTTATTTAAATTATTTAATTCAATTCCTCCCACATTGAAAAAATTTTCCGAAGTTGATGTCCAGTCATTAAATTTGTTTCTTATCCTTAAAGTGTGATTAACATAAAACTTTTGATAGATTATCCCTCTATTTGTGGTAATTTAAATTGGTAATCCGTAGTTTTAGGGAAAGGAAAGGGAATCTGATTATAGAAATGCCACATAAAAAAATAAATAAATAAACGTATGGCATTGAAAGACGAGGAGGGAAGGAAAATGGAAAAAAAAAATTTTCCTTCAGAAATCCTTTTTTCCAAATGTAATTTTATTTCATTAATTTTTTATGACAAAAGAATTGAATTATGATTTTTAGATTCTTTACTTTTAAATCTTGTGAAAAAAAATCTTACAAAAATTTTAAAGAATATTTCACTTGAAAAAAAAGAATTTGATTTATTTTTATTTTGACACCAAATCATTTCAGTTTAAGATCTCAAAAAAAATTCACAACATTATTTAATGAAATATTTTTTAGATTTTTTTTCTCCTGTTTGGACCCAATATTTTTTTTTTACATTCCCAAAACACAATCCTTTGTTTCTACAGTTAACTCCTTCCTCCTCCACCATAATTTTTTTTTTCAAAATTGCAAAATAATTTTTTTGCTTCCCTTACCTTTTTTTTCTTTTGTGGTTCTGACAAGCAAAAATCGCAATGTCAACTCATCCGTGTTAATTTTATTTTTTATTTATTTTTTTTTTTACTTCTCGTTTAACAACTTTATGGGCAGCTAACTACTTTTAAAGAATTTCAATATGAAATTTAAAATTCTAAAATAACGTGTCCTAATGGAAATTTTTAAAGCTATATTGATATTTTAAATACTTTTGAGTGATTTAGTTTAATCTTTATTTGGTTGAAATATCTTTTTACATTGATTCTTTTAGACCGATTCCCTTGTTACAGGAGCCACGTTTTCACTTATATATTCTCCGAGTTGTATGAGCCGTTCTCTCCCATTTTATAATCTGTGACTGTCAAATGGAATTATTAGAATTCTTGGAGCTAAGGAAGATATTTGGTCAAGTCCTTACTCACCAAAAATCAATATTAGTATGAGCATATCCATGATATACTAACATAATACAACGGAACGAAAGACAAGATAGTTGCATTTTTACATTAAAGGACATTTAGTATTTTATATACATAATATACATATCTATGATAATTAGAAGAAAGAATACTCAAAGGTTTCTCGACTAGTAGAACTACAAAAATATCGTTTCATGACCAAAAAGTAACTGGAATATGTAGAAAAAAAGGGGTGGGGAAGCTTACTTGATGAGAAAGCGAAATAACCACGTAGCTTAAGCTTTCTCTGCGAGGGGCCGAGACAGGTCTCTTTTGTTCAAAAAACAGATACTGAATAGTAATTTACGAAGCTCTTTGCTTCGATGTGGCACAAGGCCGAATGAATGGGGCGCCCAATGAGACTCGAACTCACTCGTGTAGGTTTGCTAGTCTAGCTTGCTAACCGTTACACCACCAGAGGTGCCCAAAAAACAGATACTGAATAAGTCGAGAATAGGTTTCTAAGACAGTTATATGACACCCCATGAAGTCCCCTGCGGACATACCCATTCTTTAAGTGAGATAATTATTTATTGTTTCCCTACATCATCCTTTATGATAGCTGAAACATTTTAGCGATTGAAACATTCGTAATTATCTTTGGTATTTTTTAATCCTTTCTTTGTGTTTTTTCAAAACCATTTAAAAGTATTGGTTGGTGTAAACAGTTATTGATGCATAAAGAGGAATCGGTAAAGTTGAATTTCTGTCAGGTTCTAAGAGCTCCAACTACTCTGATATAACCCCTCCCTCCACAACCCCACTTACAGGATAGTTGGAGTTCTTTAGCTATGTAAAGACAGTTCAATTAAGAGGGGAAAAACTGACCAAAAGTTGGTGGATCGTTGACTAAACTGGATCCCTCACCCCATTTTGTTGTGGTTGATAAGGGCGGTTAGCAACCAAGTGAGAATAAAAATACAACTTTCAAAGGACTGACGAATGAGAGGGTGTCTTGACAAAAACACAGAAGGTAACGAGAAACTACTCCAGTATCCCTCCCAATAATAATAATGATAATATACAGATAACAGAAACTCAAGAAAGCAACGATCACCCACGTCTTGAAGGGGACAGGGCACCAAGAGAGTGACGGGGGTCATATTTGTTAACTACCAAATAGTAGTAGTAGTAGCTTTTTAAGGGTCATATTTAATGGTTTGAGAATTAATCGGCTGGAAATGTTGGGATATAAACAAATAAAAGCATAGATAAATGTGTTATAGCCCTAGCAGTGGGGCTTAGAATACGCTGGCTACATCTGCTTTACGGAAGGATAAGACACTCTCCCTCAAAAGGGGGTGTCCTAGGTATGATATTAACCTGCAACCGGTGGTAAGACTCCACTTCCTGAGCGCTACGGAGTGTGGAATCACGTTATCATTACTCTCAGGTTCACTCTGACTCGGAGAGGTTGTGCCTGTTAGTGATCTATTTATGGGTGAAATAGATCTCTTTGAAAATAATTTGTATTAGTAATACTTGATACCATATAACTATGTTGAAATAAATTATTATTTAATGGGAATAGTTTCTTGAAAGAATATAATTGTGTATAGATGATTAGTATTAGACAGGAATACTTGATATCATGTATTGCAAACGAATGATTATAATCAAATAAAAACTGCAGGGTTTAAAAATCGCTGCGGTACATTGAAAATTTTGCTTTGATTGCAATCAAACATTTACAAAGTAAATTACCCATAAGGAGTTTGTATGTCGCTAAACAAAAAAAGTGAACATGTACTCAAACGTTCCCAAATTTGATAAAAATTGACGTATTATTATTTTACTAACTGGTATATTGCCAACTTTGTTTATTCGCCTAGTATTTGTATTAATATCATTCGAATATATTTTATGAAACACTCATTCATTTCTGTTGCCTTTTTACCAAAAGCTCAAACCGTTTTTCTACAATAGTTTGAAAAAATAAATTCTCTGCTAAATTCAAACGAGAATTCTTTTTGCATGGCAGTGACAATTACCGAACGATTGTTTACGAAGCATTTCTTAGATCTTATGCAAAGCTATAAGTATGGGACAACCTATGAGAATCAGACTCACTATCTGAAATAATTATCCATGGAACCAATTACTTGTGACAAGGTGCCTGTTGCTGCTTTACTGATTACACACCTCAAATCTCAAACCATGAAGATTTCTTTATGTAGTTTGAATGTCAAAGAAAAGGTTTATTATTTCTCAACTGTACAATGACTGCGAGTTACAATAAAAAGCAACATCAAATCAAAGGAATACAAAAGAGAAATTAAAAAAAAAAATGTTAACTCTATCTTAGAAATCCAGTTATTATGGTTCGAATAAAATAGTAACTTTCCATTATACTTGAACTCAATTGGGTGATTTTTCAACTTTTGTGTTCACCTAGAGATTCCACTTCATTGGTCTTTTCTCCATTTGCGAATTTTGTCTACTATTTATTATCAGTGATATTATAAAGAAGCATTTTCATGATATAATTTTACTAGTTTTCTTTATCTTTGTTGCTTTTTATCACAATGTTGAACACTTATCGATTATTTAGCTCTTGAAATAAATGACAGGAAATTAGTATAAAGTAGCCGCTGCCAAAAAGACAAAAAATTGTTGTTTTTTCACTACAACGTTATTCGCTTTTCCATTTTTGACCATTTAGATAAACATCAAAAATTATAATAAAGAACTTGCTTTCGGCAAGATTAGAACTCTGATCCCTTATTCTAGAAATTAATTTTAAATGAACAATATCATAGCCAGTTTGACTACATAAGCTTTTATAGTTCGTTATTGTTCTCCTATGTTCATTGAATGAATGAATATTTTACGTCACCAGTTGATTTTTCACTGCTTCTCTTATAGCAAATCAATTCTTAAAAACTTTCAAAATTTCCCTTCAAGCAATGACCAAAGGTTGAAAATAGTTGAGAACCAAAAAATGAATAATCCTATTTGTAATTCATCTCTTTTGTTCATATATGGTGTGTGTATGTGTGTGTTTATTTTGCCTTAACCCGTGTTCTGCACTATTTTCCGTATTAAGCATTGTTTTATTTCACAGTTTCTTTTAAACTAAATTTAACCCTATATATATATATATATATATATATATATATATATATATATATATATATATATATATATATATGGCATTTTTTTTATTATTCCGAGCAACGTTGGTTTATTATCATTATAAGTAGCATTGTACAAGTCAAAAATAAGATTATGTATTATCGACACGAGGTTAACGAAAGCATGGACAGCTATCGATAGGCTATCGATTATATGGAAATCAGACCTAACCGATAAAATGAAACGCAGTTTCTTCCAGGCAGCGGTCACATTGATACTGCTATATGGGTGCACTACATGGACTCTAACAAAACGGCTCGAGAAGAAGCTAGACGGCAATTACACAAGAATGCTGCGTGCAATCTTGAACAAGTCCTGGCGGTAACACCCCACAAGACACCAACTGTACGGCCACCTGCCCCCTATCACGAAAACTATTCAAGTTAGACGAACCAGACATGCAGGACACTGCTGGAGAAGCAGGGACGAACTCATAAGTGATGTACTCTTATGGACCCCCACACATGGCCGTGCAAAAGCAGGACGACCAGCACGAACATACATTCAGCAGCTATGTGAGGATACGGGATGTTGTCCAGAAGACCTGCCTGAGGCGATGAACGATAGGGAGGAGTGGCGAGAGAGGGTCAGGGATATCCGTGCTACCAGCGCGACATGATGATGATGATGATTGATCAACACTCCTGCTAAGAATCAGAATTGTATTTGCATGTTCTACTTTTTTCCATGTTAATTTTAATACACTTTTCAATCTGTAGAATGTTGGCAAAGGGAATATATCATTTGATTTTGAATTTGAAAATCTGAACCCAAGGAGAATTGTTTATGTTTGTTTCAGCACAACAAAAACTGCACACTAAGCACCAGAGGAACAGGGCAGAAAAAGTCGTACTGTGCATAATTATATACAATAATCTTAGTTCATGTTCAACACTTTGGCATTGTTGTCATTTAACACAATTTTTTTTACATTCACTGCAATAGTTGTGAATACAAGAGCAAAAATTTGGCGATGCTTCATTTTTGTATGGAATTCCCATATAGTGACGTAAAAGCAACAGTATTTTGCGGTATCTGAAGGTTCAGCCGGGGAAAACTCAGATAGTGGTAGAAATGTTTTGGCTCTAAAACTATGGCTAATTCACAGGGTCATCATCTGGTTGTTTTTTTTAGCATGATATGTGTAAAATCATATTATCATATAAAGATGTTTTCCTTCATTTGTCACTTGTTTTTCGTATGTTCATTTTTATATATGATATTTAGATTATAATCTATATATCCATTATATATTACTTTAGATATTTATTTAGCTGAGACAGATCAAAGATGGAGCTATAAGTGAGGATTGAACTCCCCAGTCTGTAACAATGATATGCCAGATGCCTTAAAAATTATTAGAATAAAGATATACTTTTTATTCATATCACTTACATTTTATCTTAAAAGTTGAAAGGTTTATGCACTTGAACATGAAAGTTTAAGTATTACAACAAAAGACAAAAAATCTATTGGCCTTCGTAGAAATAATGATTTTTTGATCTTTTCATATAAATCGTAAATTAGTCTCTAAAATGTATGGGCCTCTGGGTGATTTTTAATTTCCTTTTTAAAGTTGGTTATTACTGTTGCTTCTCTAAACTAAAAAATAAGGCCAATTCGAATATTTCACCTGAAAGGTTCAACAAGACTCTGATTTAAAGGAAAAAATCAGTTTTTATGAATGACTGAATAAATTATATTATTGATCTTTTATTGTAATCAGCACGAACAGAAATTTGAGTTACAAAGGAAGAAAATCTTGTTAGCAGGTCATAAATCCTTGGGCAATAGTTTGAAAATCCCCTGATTTCAATTTTATACCAAAAACCACCTTTGTTTGACATAACCAAAAGAATGTTAATGTCCCTCTTTTAATTGGCTAATTATTATAATGCTTTCCAATAATGACGCTTATTTCATGTTAAAATGAAGTTTTTTCCATTGATTTGAATCCAAGCCAATGTGTATAATTCTAACTTTGCGTTCAACAAATAAACTATTGTAAGATAAACAGTAAAGCTAATATCTTTAACCACTGATGATTCAGACTCATTAGAATCCACTTTTTAGCTTTATCAGCAGACAGTTATCCTTATAGTCCTTTTGGATTAATGTCAATAGTTCTACGAGAGAGAAAAAAATTGACTTGAGCTTTTTAGCCCAACCTCTCAATTTGTCTAAACCGAACTATAATTACTATGACAACAACTTGTTAGGTTGAACCTGCATGGTTGGTGAGTATATGGCTTATTCCCCTCTAGTATCAGTTTGCCCTGTCGGTTGGCGCCGTAGAATATACCGACTGTTTCTCTGCAGAAGGGTTAGACCCTCCCCCTATGAGTGTCCTGGATATGACACTGAACAATCTGATGGTGAGACTTCAATAATGCTGGAGCTTTAGAGAATGCAAAGTACCCCTTCATTGCTATGGCTCCTAGGTCCACCCTGGCCCGGGGTGGTAGCGCCTTATTGGGTACTATCTATGGGGTCAAAAAGAACTAAACTGTGTACTTATGCTAAACTGAATTGTTTGAAAAAAAACTTGTTTATGTGTATAAAAATGAATTTGGCATTAATAACCAATAATGGTTGATGTGGCATAAAACCAAACCAATCCATTCAGGTACAGACTCTTTATATATATTTCCTGGGTATGACATTAAACTGTCCCCAGCAGTGAGGCCCTTGTTTTGTTGTTCTGGGGAATGTGGAGAATCACTTCATTGTCTCATCACTCTCATATCCACTCTGATCCAAAGTTGTAGCACTTGATCGTTTCCCATAAATGGTTCAAATAGATATGTTTAAAAATTATTCATATAGATAAGAATACTTGATACTAGATAATTATGTGTAAAAATATTCTTAATATTAAAACTATTTGAAACTATAATTGTTCACTAAGGATCATTCATCCTTCTTCTCAAGCAGCCAAACACTAACAGATAAGTGACGTTCTCTAATGGAATCCTGTACATGGTTGTGCTAATGTTGGCCAACCAGTAAAAACATACTCATATCAGCTCTGTGCGGACTCAAGGTGCAACCAAGATGACCTGCTAGAGGTGATAGGGATGGATGACAAAAAGAGCGACATCAGGATTAAGGATTATTTGTTAATAGAAACTATGGTTGTTTCCGAATTAGTGTTTGATAGGAATACTTGAAACCATATGTGTGCAAATCAGTTGTTGTAATTACTACTACTACTACTACTACTACTACTACTACTACTACTACAACAACATCATTTTAACTATATAACTGCCCATAAATTATTAGCATTTGTCGGATACACTTACAACCATATAACTGTGTGTAAACAAATAATTATCGACTAAAGTGACATTTTAAAAAAATGCAATGGAACATTGAAAATATAGTTATGATTATAAACATTAAGAAAATTATCAATTTCAGCATTAAACGATTCGTGTTGAATTGATATGTTGTTAAATAAACCAAAACATCTTTATATATGTTTATCTAGCAATTTAATATGCTTGTTCTGTAACCGGAGAAGATAGACAAACTTTAGAATTGTAAAATTAAGTTAGACACCCAATTCAGCCTAATATATGCAGTCAACATTTTCTTTGTCAGCTCTTAAGTATCACAAAAAAAAAAAAAAAAAGAGTTGAATAATAAAACTGACAACCGTCTTTCAATTCTCTCTTTCAAATATCTTCCCAAGTGGAATGAAATATAGATGGTTGACTAGTAATAATAGATATGATTTTATTCTTTTGAGGATTGAAAAAAAATACTTACCTCTTTTTTTTTTTTTATAGCCTGTATTAACAGGTTCATGTACATGAAATCCACCTGTGTATAATCTTGCTATCCGGTCAGAATCACAGAGACAGATGTTGAAGTCTGATTTTCAAGTGACTCCACCCTTCCCCTACCTCCTTTTTTTGGGGCGGGGGGTAAAAGAGGTTTTTAATGACTCTGTAGACAAGATAAATATCAAGTGAAATATAAGAAAGAACCACCTCTGATAATGGTTTCTCCTCCTCAAAAAGCTGCCACATTAGATGGATTGCTGATTAAAAAAAGATGTCCTATTATAAGTATTCACATCTCTCTCTCTCTCTCACACACACACATATATGTATATATAAAAAAATTTTGTGTTGTAGGTCCAAATTGAGAAAGACTCAGTAAAACTTAGCTGAATTTTAGATCCCCAATCGTCCTTTTTTTCTTTCTTTGTTAATTTTATAATTAAATTATTACTAGTGCGTTTCAACATAATAGCTTCTTTCTCTTTGTAGAACTTGCATTAATTCTTGACCATTGACAATCCATTTAATTTTAGTTATCAATGAACTAGATGCCGGGAAAATTTTTTATATTTTGTACTGTATAATACATTTCCTTTTTCTACTGCAAAATTATTTTATTTGACTTTAACAAAAATAAACAGAAAGCCACATAGTGGTGGAGTAAAGTTAAAGTCAGTTAATGAAATTTTTAAAAATTGCCAACATATATCAGATTCAAATACACTCCGTGTTAAAATACAACCAGGATTATTTTATCAATTTCTCCAGACAGATTTTGCTCGGAGAATTTTTTTCATTCAATTATTAATGTGAATTGAAGTTTTGATTTATTTAATAAACCTTATCACAGTTTATATAGTCAAATAATTATATATTTTCATTCAAAACATTTTTTCTTTTATTTTCAGGTAAGAACATTTCTTGTTTGTAATTGAAGCTGTGTAAGTAATTTCTTCTTTTTTCTGATTAATGGATTTTGTTAAAAATAATGTTCAAAGGAATTTTCAAAAAAAAAAAAAAAAAAAAAATTACATCTTTCTCTAATTATTAGTAAATGGAAAAAAAACTCTTATAAGTTTTGTTTTGTGAAGTAAAATTTTTTTATCTGAATGTCTGTATCCTTGTTTTTAAATACACAACTAGATTACCCATGAATCCATTTAATCCTATTGTAATATCAGTCCATGCTGATATTAACGCTTCTGTGTAGGAAAGATGAATGACTATAATCAATATTTCATTGCTATCTCCATTATATCAACAAATCAGATGATTTTCGAAAATGATGTTCACAAGAAATGGAAACCTCATAAAATTATCATTCAATTAAAAACTGAACCGGAAATTGCTTTATTCTGGAAGCATTTTAACAATATTGTTTTGATAAAAACAAATCATTTTAATCTCTTCATCCAAAATTGACTATGTTACTATTAGTTCCATGTGTTTTATGAAGCAGAAAGAAAAAAATCTACACAGAAGTTTGTTGAAAATGCTAAATATTTAACTTATTAAGTTTAATGTTAGATATTCAACTAGTTGCATATTCAGTACTTCCAATAAACTTGTGTGTTGGCGACCGTAGTCAAGGGTGACCTGAAGGCTCCCTTTTCGATAGCTACTACATCAAGGTGTTGGGAGGTTGCTACTCCTTTCCCTGGATTGCTTCACTTTACCCTTGATTGTTACTGTATAATGCTGAGTGTTAAGCATGGTAGCATCAAGTACCATTTTTTTAGTCTTTGGTATGACTCGACCTGGGATTGAACTCAGGTCTCCCAGGCCATTGCCGAACACTCTAACCATTCTACCGAGATATATATATATATATATTTATGCTCACACAAATATGATGAGAATGCATTTTTCAGGCTTGCTATATGAGATAAGATATTTTCATTTTTTCCAAAAACTTTTAGACTGTTGCTTTCATCTTTGTTGTTTTTAGTAATGTCGTTCAGTCAATATTTCCTACATTGTCTAAAATTCAAAGATAAAGTTGTTGTTTTTTTTCCATCTCTATTCATGCCTATCAAAAACCGTCTGTATATTTCTCTCTTTTTTTAATCTCTGTTGTATGGCACTGACTCTTTCAGCATATCCTTCTGTGCATCCTTTGGCTGAGAATCAAGATAATGGTCAAAACACTAACGGAATAGCAAGCTGTCATTGAATAAGGTTTAAGAATTTATAGAGCTATTGAATATCTAACGAGAAAGATAATCATGCAATAGACATATGGAATAGTGAAAAGATTTAATCTCAATATCTCACTCAAAGCTCAAAAATAAATATATAATTGTACAAATACATTTTTTAAAATTATTTCTTTGAAATGCTGGCTGTTTGAAATAGTTGTATATTTTCCAGAGTAACCACGATAAGACGATAAGATTTCAAATGATGATTTTTAAGGCAAGCGACACCTTCCCACTTGATAGATTACAATATGCAATGTAAATCCATTTGCTTTGTGCCATACTAAGCTTAGTGAGTGTATATATATATATATATATATATATATATATATATATATATATATATATATATATACACAACTGATTACCAAGAATGGATTTAAAAATAACATTATCAGTTTCATAAAGATGTTTTAAATGAGTTCTTTCTCATCCCAGATCCAGCATTCATAAAACTGACAGTAAATAATCTGTTCGGGAAATCAGTTTTAATTAAATTTATTCCTTAAATATTGAGCACAATGCAAATAAGAATACGCTAAGTTGTCTTATATATATATATGTGTGTGTGTGAGAGAGAGAGAGAGAGAGGTGCCCATGGTATAATGGTTATCGTCGTAGGAAATGGACACGGCGACACGAGTTCAAATCCGGGACTAGACTGATTGCATTTTACATAGCACTAATACCCTTGCGAAAGGTATGAATCCAATTATTCTCCCTCCAGCTATGGGTAAATAGTAGGGCAGACTAGGTTCTTTAGCCTTGGTGAGGCAACTAGTCTAGGAGAAGGAAAACTCTGAATTGAAACCTGTTAAACTCCGCTTAAAAATTGACTTTGTGTCATATCCTGCCAGAGCGGAGGGGTTTATGTATGTATATATATATATATATATATATATATCCATCCATCTCCACAAACATAGAAAGAAAAGTGAATCAATAAGTCTAGAGTGTGGCACATAATTATTTGCCAAATAGTGCTCTGAAATTTTCGCAGTATATATTTCCTCTGTGAATATAGAGGAGTGTTGATTAAAGATATTGACCAAGGAGATTATGCTAAAAAACAGTAATTGTGTATAGAATAAATGCTTTTTTCATCATTAGACTGCAGATTTATTGATGAAAAACACACAAATGCTTGGTCTTTGTCTCTCTCCAAATGTGATGAAATTCCTGGAATTGAAGGAAAAAAAAGAACATTACAAAATGAAATTCTTTATTCAACTCGGAGAAATTATTGCTCCTAAGTTCTAGTGGCTTTATCTGAAACCAGAATTTGTATTTTTACAAATGGAAACCCTTTAACATCAATTTATAGAAGATGCTCTTTCTTAAGTGGGTATGCGCCCAAATCAAATTAAAAACATTTAATGATCAATTATCTATTTTTGGACTTGTGACAAGGTTTCTTTTCCAAGAATTGCTGACCTTGAACATTACATAATTTGACATCAACGCTTTTCTGACATATCTTTCGAGGCTGGCTTCTTTTTATTGAGACTGACTTTGTCTCAATCAAATATGTCAGCTGAGACTGTACAATATGTAGACTTGCATCTCTACCAAGGAAGTAAGAACACCCCCACCCACCCAAACGAGAATCCTGGATATGACACTAAACTATCTGGTGGTGTGGCTCGAGTTCTAGAGGTTTGGAGAATGTGGAGTACCTCTTCATTACCATTACTCTCTGATCCACTCTGACTCAGAATTGTTAGGAGTCCATCAATGAGTCAAATAAGTAAAGTAAAATTGGTGACGGTAGTCGAAGGTGACTCGAAGGCTCCCTTTTCGATAGCTACTACACCAAGTTGTAGGGGAGAGCGTTACTCCTTTCCCTGGATTGCTCTACTTTACTCTTTATCCATACCTTATAATGCTGAGTGTTAAGCAAGGAGGTATCAAGGACCATTTTTTGAGTCTTTGGTATGACTCGACCTGGGATTGAACTCAGGTCTCCCGGACCATTGGCGAACACTCTAACCATCATGCCATTGTCAAGTTCTATGTGCAAATAAACAAATGACTGTTGAATTGAATTATAAGTGTTAGATGATAATACTTGAAACTATTGAACAGTATGCAAACACGAGCTCGGGTAAATTTTGAAATGTTATCTACGAGATATTTGTTTACAAATCATATTTTTAGATAGAGAGAAAAATTGACAACAAGGTAATCCAAGTAGGAGAGATTTATTGAGAAGAAGAGTCAACACTATAGTGTTTCGATTCTAATTTACCATCATCAGGATTGTGAGGGATGATATTAGTGATGTTAACAATGGATGTTTAAAAATACAAAAACTTAGGGATCCTATTTACCAACCCCTCCGCTCGGGCAGGATATGACACAAGGTCAATTTTTAAGCAGAGTTTAACAGGTTTGAATTCAGAGTTTTCCTTCTCCTAGACTAGTTGCCTCACCAAGGCTGAAGAACCCAGTCTGTCCTACAATGTAGCCATAGCTAGAGGGAGAATTTCTATATAGATTTTCTATAATATATATATAGTAGCGAGGTTGGCAACTGTAGTCTAGGATGACCCAAAGGCTCCCTTTTCAATAAGTCAAATAAGTAAAGTAAAATAGGCGATGGTAGTCGAAGGTGACCCGAAGGCTCCCTTTTCGATAGCTACTACACCAAGTTGTAGGGGAGGGCGTTATTCCTTTCCCTGGATTGCTCCACTTTACTCTTAATATGTACCTTATATTGCTGAGTGTTAAGCCAGGAGGTATCAAGTACCATTTTTATACTCTTTGGTATGACAACCTGGGATTGAACTCTGGTCTCCAGGGTCATTGGCCAACACTCTACCCACTGGACCTTGGGAATATTCCCAATCATGCATTAATTTGAAGAAAGATCAAATGGAATCAAATCTACAATCAAGTTTATTGAAGATTTGATGATAAAACAAATCTACATTAAAAACAAATAAAAGAATTTCCAGTTTTATAGTATGCCAGCAACTTATTTTTGCCACAATTGTGGGTGTGACTGGGTTGGATTAGGTAGGAGGGTGTCAGTGGTGATGGGTACCCCTCTCCACTCCATTACCTTTCCATATTCATGTTATTTAGAATTAAGGAAAGATGAGAATGACAGATTCACAGTAGTCATGGCAACTGAAAGTGTACACAGGAAGTGTGTGTGTGTCACAGTTAAGCTGAGTACTTTTTTTTAAGCAGAAGCCTAAAGCTCTGAACTTGGTGGAGGAGTGGCACTTTGAACACTTTTGGTTTTAATGAAGACCATCTGATTGGATTCTATTGGAATTGGTAAGATTCTATTTCTAGTGACCTTTTAATGTTTTGTTAGTATAGCTAAAGCTGATAGCCAAAGTGGAGAAAATTAAATTTTGAGTACAAGGCAATAGGGTTAAGTGCTCACTTAAAGTTGCCCTTTGAAAAATCTTGAAAACATTTCTCTCTCTGTTCTGATCTGCCCATCCCCAAGATATCTTAACAAGACTAGTGGTTTGGCATGATAGTTGACAGAAGAATAGTTGAGCAAACTTAGTAAATCACTCTCCCATGTTTATCTTACCAGCTTAAACAGCAGTAACAAACAACATTTTTTTTTGTTTTTATTGTCCAACTTGATGATCATATTCTAAAGTGAAATTCTTGATACTTAGCAGAAATCAGTGTAAAGTTATATAGCTTGTGTCAGTAGTGTGTGTGTGTGTGTATATATATGTGTATATATATATATATATATATATATATATTTTTTTTTTCTCAATGTGTTCCCCACCCCCTCCTGAATTTTCCTTTGGTTACCATCCTATGCTTACTTCCTCAAGTACAAAATCAATTATCACTGATAATTCTCTGAAGAGAAGTGACAGAAAGAAAGAATCCCCCCCCCAATTTTTTTATGAACAGAAGAAAACACCATTACCAGAATCAACTCTGCTGGCTTATAATCAGTTTTTTTTTTTTCGAATATATATATATAATTGTATGCCTGAATACTTCGCAAAGGAATAATATTTTGAGTTTCATAAGCTTTTACCATTAAAAGTGAGCTTCAGTATTTATACATTGACTTAATACACAAAAATTCTAAACTAAATGTATCTATTCATCATCAAATATATTACAAATCCCCCACATCCAAACAAAAGGTTTTATTTTGCGTTTTATTATGATCTGGCTTCAAAAATATGGAACCTTTTTTGCAATTATTATTGTATACTATACTTTAATTAATGAATATTTATCTATGCTCATAGAAATTCCATTAGCAAATAATTTAATAATAAATTGAAAGAGGAATTATTTTAATTCAGTGGTATTAGTATTTTTCAATTCTATTAAATTTGGGTTCGTAAGTTACACTCAGAGTTTAATAATTGTTTGAAATATGTTTTATTTGCTATTTTTCTAAATTTCTATCTAACAATTGTGTGATATGTATAAACTTTAAATAATGGACATGAGGAATACATTATATATATATATATTGAGAGAGAGAGTTATGTCCCAGAATTTATCAAAACTGATATGAATAATAGATGAGCCATTAATTTTCTTTTAAAATGTGACTTTGGCATTAAAACAAAAATTCTAACTAGTTTTCTATTGTTCAAAGCATCTGTAGAGGAATTTTTATTTCAATTTGTCTGCACATCAGGTTTTTATTTTGTAGAGGATTGGATGGAAAATATTTTGTGTTTTGTAGAACCATATTACTTGCTGGGATAGTCCAATAAGAAATATTGTTTCCTTGTACTAAATAAACAAAATAATAATCACACCAGATAAACAATATCATATTTGTTAATATAAGAGTGAATCATATTTCAAGCAGACATACATTAGTCTGTAGGATATAGATGTATAAAATATTGCTGCTTCTGTGTGTAAGTTTTTTGCCAGGAGCATTGCTATAGAATGTTGGTTAGCAAGCTACTTTTATTGTCTATAATAACTTTCCAAGCACTTATGGTTTTGTAATAAATACAGTAAATGTGAGAATGTAATCTGGAGTGCAGTGGTTAGTCTTATCTAAGAAACTCTTACTACTGTAGGGATGAGTTCCTCACATTTGTGACCCTGAACCACACAAAGCTAAGCTTAGTAGATATTAATTTGGGGGCTTCACTATTGAGTGCTTGTTTGCAAGATAGACTTGTAGGCTTTTAGTAGTGAATGCATAGACATTTTATTGCCTTTAAAATGAGAGAAATTGTTAAGGAACCAATTTCTGGGTCTCTATTATAGTGACCTTGTGTCAGACTCATTTCAGCAGGATAGAAAATCTGGAAAGGTACCTGATGCAGTATAATTAGCAAGAGTTTTGCTGTCAATCCTGAAAGTGACTTCAAGCCTCATAAGATGTCCTTTTAATGGGCTTGTCATACCAAAGTAAAATTTTTAAATATCTATGCTCTAAAAAATATGTATATTTTACCTTTTAACAATGAAAGCTTCATTTTTATATCAGGAAAAAATGTTATTCTTCTATGGGATTATTATTTAATATCTAAAATAAGTGGTGCAAAGTAAAACAAAAACCTTTATTAGTGAACTATTTCTAATGAAATTATTGCCAACCATGTTCATATTATTATTATCACTGGTTTATTCTGATTGATCATATAGAATTTTAGGTAAATTATGTGAGAAAAGCTGTCTATAAAAATGACCTTACTAAGTCCCATCTGCGAGATGGCATTGACAGAGGAAAATCAATGATGAGGATTTTTGCTAATAATGCACTTTTTTCATAATTAAATATTTTCAACGTAAGGTATAGAAGTTGTTATTCATAAGAATAAAAATTTCGGTTTTTAATTGCTCTCCATTTCCAGTGAACAGTTTCATCAGACGACAGTAAATAGTTGCATATAATTTGTGGGTATTCCTTGTTTACTCTCTCTCTCTCTCACTCTCTCTCACTCAGTATTTTCTCTCTCCCTCTCTCTTTCTGTTGCTCTTTTTTCTCTTTTTCTCACCATTGTTGTTTTTTTTTCTCTTCATCTGCCTCTGTTGCAATTTTTTTTCTCTCTACCTCTTTCTTTGCTTCTTGTTTTTTTTTCTCTTCATCTTTATTGCTGGTTCTTTCTCTCCATCTCTCTTTGGCTAACTTTCTATCAATCAATCAATCTTTCCATCTCTTATGCTTGTTCTGTCTCTCTTTCTCTCTGTTGCTAGTTTTCTTCCCCTTCTCTCTCTATTTCTAGTTGCCTCTATGTCTCTCTCTCATTCTCTCTATCCATCATGTGTTATAAACCAGCATTACCATCTCCTTTTGCACCGTACAATTCTATTTTCCAAAACAATGATGATTACACATTAAAAAAAATCTCATTTTTAAAATGCTTCATTGTTTCATCAAACACCTGATTAAAGGTTGGCTGCATTTTTCAGAGAAGCTATGAATGTAACAAGTGAAGCCCATGTCTCTAATAAAACCTTTCTTTACAGAAATGTAATATTATCAAGACAGAGATTTTCCTTTAATTATTTTCAAACATGTTCAACCTGACAATTTCCTTATGAGCAGCAAGAGCGAATATATATTGTATTTTTAGAGTAATCTATTGTAAATACAAACATATGCATAGACACACTGTATTTTCAATAGACACCTCTAATTTATTCAACAAACTTTTTTTTTTTTGAGGGGAAAAAAGTGTCAAAGCACACACTCACTAATTGTTAACCTTGAAGCAATCTAATATTTGGCCTTGGAAATATATTGAAAATTTTCAATCTTTATTTTAAGAAAAACACATATTCAAAAACAGAAAATATGGAAAATACACATCTGTAGATTATTGCTTAATGGGCTTGCATATTTAATATACATGCGTACACGCATACCCACACCTGTGTTATTTTTATAGTTAGGTGAACCATAAGAGTGCACCTCCAGTTATTTACATGAAAAAATGGCTGTAAAAGTGTTTTGTTGAATTACCCTGTTAATGAACATCATTTGGCAGAAGTTGCAAACAAAATCCAGATGCATTGGCTGTCGAGAATGATGGGCCATGAAGTTTGTTTGCAATTTATGCTTATTGACAGATGTGAAACTTGGGCTCATAACCAAGTGTCAGAACCTATCCTGTTGAGTACATGATCTGGCTCCAAAGTCTGAACAAATCATAAATAATGGAGTGAGTATATATTTGTTTCATATATTAAAAAGAGCAATGCATATGTATGTTAGGATGACTGTGATATTTGTATATATTTTACTTGTGTGTGTATATATATATATATATATATATATATATAATGTATGTGTGTATATAGGTGTATGTGGAGGCACCTATGGTGTAATGGTTGTTGTTGTAGGAAATGTACACATCAACTCAAGTTCAAATCCTGGATGCAGCTGTTTGCCTTGCACTAATACCCTTGGGAAAGGTATGAATCCAACTATTCTCCTTCCAGCTATGAGTAAATAATAGGGCAGATTGGGCTCTTAAAATTTGGTATGGCAACCAATCTAGGAGAAGAAAAAATCTGAATTCAGACCTAATAAGCTCTACTTAGAATTGATCTTGTGTCACATCCTGCTCATGTGGATGAGATGGGTAAGTGTGTGTATGTATGTGTGTGTGTATATATATATATATATATATATATATATATATATATATACACACACACACACACTTACATTGCGTGTGTGTGTGTACATATATATAGTAAATGTATGTATATAAATATATTGGTCCATGTATGTTTGTGTGTCTATAAATAATATTAATAGGTTTATGTTTATGAATAAACAGCTTTTAACATCATTGAGATTCTTGCAGTCATCAGACCAACATATAGGTAAGAAATTAGCAGTTACCAAGCACTGTTGACTACATCTAGTTTTCTTAACTTATATGTATTTTGCAGGTGTATGTATATGAATATATTGGGGTGTGTATGTATGTGTGTGTATATATATATATATATATATATATATATATATATATATATGTTTGTACATTTATTTACAAATATATACACACAGTGCGTTGTGTAGAGAAGGCCAATCAATAAGTTGACTAGAATTTATATTTTCCCGAATTGATAATTAAAGAGACAAGGGAAAAGAAAACACTGATGCATCTCTATATAAGGCGGATCAATTGTATTTATACACAAGAGAAAACATTTAGCGTAACCCAATCTCAACAATGTACATAGCTTCTTAGCAGCTTGAGATGCTATTCTGCCTTATTGTTTATTGCAAAGACGAAAAATAACAATTTTCTTTTTCTATCTTTTTTTTAAATTAATTCTATGAGATCTTAAGCTCGATTAAATATATCTGATTAAATATAAATATCATTGGGTTTTTTAGCAGATCTCTGTTCTTTTTTAACTTTATTTCTGCTGAAAAGTTATCTACTGGCGGAATCTACCTGGTTTAGTTGGACTTTCTTCTACCAGAAAATTATTTCATAACCTGGCACTGAAGAGTGCATACAGGTTTAAACCGATAAGAGAACAATTGGCAGGGGAATTTTGGTCATGTGTATGCTCTCTCTCATATATACAATGATGACATCTTCTATGAAGCAGTTAAATGCATTTCCAAACAGAAGTTCTAATTTAGTTTGGGGTGTTTTTAATTTCCTAAGGAGTTACACTTAATGTTGTGTTGTCCATTTACTTTCTGAATGTTTGGTAGATACAAGTAGAAAATAAGTTCACAACAATTTACATGAACACCAGATAAATATACCAGTGTTTGAGTTGTATGGCCAATGTGCTTGTGTGCATGTCTCCACCAAACACATTCTTACACCTACAAAGGTTGATACACCATAAAACCCAACCAACCAACCATTCTTACTCTGGATCAAATGAAGTAGCAATATAGTATTGCATCATTCTTTCAAGTAGATATTTGCTTACTTTGGAACTTGATATCCAAAATTCTATCTTTTATTTAAGCTTGAACACTAACTTCTTATATCAGAAAAATCTCAGAATTTTGCCGAGTTAAATTTTGTATGGGACAAGGCTAAATTTATTGCAAATTAGTTTAAAAAGATTGTTACTACAGTTTTGTAAGTGAAAAAGCTTGCCTTGAAAATCAGCTTAAAAATTTTAGCTTTTATATTAGCTTGAAATATCAGCCTCTGGTGCCCCAACTATTATAATTATAAGGTGGGAACACCATTTACTGAACTTGGATGATAATAATGCAAAATGAAACATTAGTGAGCAAAAATTAGATTCTTTTTGTCTTTAACTTTGAGAATGTGCATTTAAATTTTTTGTTTTTTTACATGAACTTGAACGTCTAGCATTATGAGCATAAGGTAGATCATAGGAACAGATGAGATATATGATAAAATGTTTGAAAGGAAAATGATATTTTAGGGATGAATATTTCTTCCTTTTCTGTTCAAGTTGCTTGTTTTCAAACTTACATTGTAAATAGCAAATATTGATTTATTTTAATTGAACTATGTCATATATTCAATTTAAATAGAAAATTTTAGAAAATACAAAGCTATTCAGCATTTTTCCTTTTTGTCCAATGAAAATTCTCCATCTTGTGAGTCAATTATTTCTGGTGTTTATAATGATGGATACCCAAGTTGGGGTAATATCAGATTTTCACAAATTATACATTGCAATGGTTTATTGAGGGGGAAAATCTATTAAATTTTATTACCTTTTTAGAATGTTTTAATGAAAAATAGTTTGGGTTCTGTGACATTTCAATTTTGTGAGTAATTTTATTTGCTGATCTATTGGATTTTCTACTTATAAGTACTTCTAATTTTGGAAAGTTTGTCCAAATTTTGAATTGTATTTTTTTTAAATAAAAACTTTAAAAGATCTTGAAAGCTGTTTAAATTGAAAGAACAGGACGTTTTATATGCTTTTTAATAACATACTTACAAATAAGAGAAGTAATGATTTCAGACTTTTTGATAATTAAACTACATTGTTGAAATTTAAAAGTCTATTAAATTATTCATAGAGCAACCTTAATTTAAAAAGACTTGTTATTTGAAGGAAAGACCAGAAAAGGAAGAAAAAATATTTTTTCTATTTTAATATAAAAGAAAAGATTGATTTCTCTCAGGTTTAAACTGACAGATCAATATCAAATTATTTTGTCTAAATTTGTTGTTGGTTACATAACATGTGATATGTGCACACATGGTGCGTACACACATATTACATTATCTTTCTTTCTTGCTAATCAAAGTAAAACAAATTTATAAAAAGAGCAGATATGAATCCACCCACCTAAAATATTTTTTTAAAAAATAATCTAATTTTGATATCTGATAAAATTGAAACGTTTTCCCTGGCTTCATTTACAACATTATTAAAATGATTCTTGATATGTGAATCAATATTCATTTATCACCTTGTATTAATTCTTATTTAAAGAAAAGTGAATTTTGTTTCAATTTCTCTGCACATTAATTATCTTATCTCAAGTTGTTGACAGTGGACAGATATTTGAAAATTCTGTTTGCATTAAATTTCAAAAGAAAAACTTCTCATTTTTTGGCCTTTTTAAAGAAGAAAACTGTCAAGTTTTGTAGTGACCCCTGCTATAAGATAAATAAAACTTGTGGGAGGGAATGAAATTAAATTTTTATCATAGCCTTTAGGTTTGACCACATGCATGGTCTTCACTATAAGAATTCTGGGTGATTTGGAGATGCTTCTTAAATCCAATAAGATATGGTGAGTGCTCACGCACTTAGTTCGGCCAGTTGTCTGAGGCTGTAAAATATGCTGACTACAAGTCTGCAGAGGAATAAGACCCCCACCCACCCAACGAAGCCACGTGACAATATGTAAGGTTTTAGGACTGGATCTTGGTGGTTGAGTGGCAACTGAGTGGTCAAGTGATTTGCAACACTCCACTGTGGCCTTTACAATGCCAGATCAGAGATTGAAGAGATCCAATCCAATCAAGCAGCTGGTCGCGTCAAACCCTAGCATTTAATATGATTGTCAATCATATTCTCCAATTGCTCAGAAGTTAAAAAAAAAGTACTCCACCCTATGTTATCTTATAAATGCGAGAAGGCAGTGGCTAAGGTTCAATCGTGTTGAGAAAGTGGGACTTGAACCTCTGCTGAATCGTAGGGCACCAAGTATTGGATACTGAGAGCCTGATATGTGCCGGGGCTCAGGGTCCCACTGTCAGCACGAGTATACTTGGAGTGTATCCCAATCTCTAACAAGGTGAATGAGTTCCTCGCTCGATAAATTTCGCAACAGAAGTTGGACTCTATGATGGTGCACAGGACAGTTAAAAAAGCCAAATAAGGTTAAGTTAAACAAGCAAAAAGAATTTTCAAATAAAAAACCCAGCGTACCCCGTACAAATTAGTCAGAGGATCCCATCCAGATAGAAGTGCATATACAGACAGCAACGTAGAAGTGACAACTTCTTTTCCTAGTTTGATAGTCCTCAAGTCAACAGAGGAAAAACCTATTAAAAAGGTCTCTTTTGCAATAGGAAGATTTCTTTCACCAAATGTAGTACCTAAAAGGTAAAAACAACCAGCAACAGCTATTTAATTGTGGAAGTACCAAAAAAGGAATATTCTAAACTATTGTTAAAAATGACCACCCTCCTCAATATGAAAATCGAGACATATCCATATAGATCCCTCAACACATCCATAGGAGAGGTTAAAAGTCCCAAACTATCTTCTTGTTCCATCAAAGAAATAAAACTCAACCAAAAATGTCTGTAAAGAGAATATCAGTAAGAAAAAAATGACCAAATTATTAACACAAACACTTACACCATTACTTTCAACACCCCAAACCTCCTCCTAAATTTAAAATTGGTGATATGATACCCAAGGTTAACATTTATATTCCTAATCCACTCCGATATTCCGTGTGCTAAAATTTTGGGCATTATGAAAGCTGGTGCAAAAAAAAACAAAAAAAACTATAAGCAAAAAATGTGGAGAGGATGATTCGTACACCCCACAATCCACATGCAAACAATTAAAATAGACAAACTGCAATGGAGATCACTCGACTGACTCAAGATACTGAAGTGTGGAATAAAGAAAAAGAGGTCGTGAAAATTAAATATACTCAAGACATCCCTTTTCTCGAGGCACGAAAAATCGTAGAGACCACCTTTCCAGCTCAGCCCTACTCGAGTAACGCAACTTATACAAAACCTTTCAGCTCCAGATTGCCTGAAGAGCAATCTTCCAATGAAAAAACTTGTAAATCTGAAACTGAACGAATTCCCAACCTTTCTTAAGGAGCTACTGGTTTGCATACCCCAAACTAAGCAAACCTTCTCAAATACAATTTCTTCACCAAAACGCACTCAAAAAGAGAAAATTTTACCATCATCCTCCTTTCAATCAAGAAAACCCTTTCTAGACATTTCCCAAACAGAAACCATGAAGATTCCCTCCAAAAAAAGCAGTCTTCTTCATGGAAAGTTCACTGAAAGAGTAAACTTTAAATAAACAAGAATCACTTAAATACAAGAAACTATAACTTCCAAAGAAACTTTAAAAATTCATAACAAATACAATATATCAATAAAAAAGGAAACAGAAAATCCTCAAAAATACAAGACCTAAAATTAAACATAGGTAAAAAAAAAAAATTATACAATGGAACTGTCGCGGATTCAACGCAAATCCCAGTTATTTGCTTTTGCTTCTAACAGAAATAAACCCGGCTATAATATGCCTGCTAGAAACGTTTCTTAAAGAAAAAAAAACTTTGAAAACAACAATTACATACGTAGCACCGGACTTAAGGCCTCTGGTGAGTGCATCGATCTTAATTAGGAATGATATACCCCGAAGAAATATCAACCTTAACAACCAACCTACAATCGCTGCCAAGGCAACCGTACACAGAACTATAAATATTTGTTCCTTGTACATTTCTCCACCAGATTCTATCAAAGAAAACAACATCAACAAATTAATACCACTTCCCAAGCCTTTTACCATTCTAGAAGATTTTAAGTCACAAGATTAAATAGGATAGTAAAAAAGTGGGGGCAGAATACTTGAAAGGATCATTAACAATAACAACCTATGCCTCTTTAATAAGAAATCTCAAATCCATCTTGATCCAACTTCGGGCACCTGCTCAGTAATTGATCTAAATTTCTACGATCCTCAAATCTTCTCGGGCAACACCTGGAGAGTAGACAACAACTCAAGTGGCAGCGATCATTTCCTAATTATAATGGAAGTGCTACATCCTAAAGAAAGAAAACTAGGGAAAAATTTCAAACACTATATCTGCAATACCTGATAAGAAAGCACAATACCAAAAACATTACGGAAGTTTTTACAAATAATCTGACCAAAACAGTCATGAAATGCATCCCAAAGAACTCAGCCCTGCATAAGCGAAACAAACCATGGTTCGATGAAAAATGCAAGAAGGATATCTGCTTACAACGTTCGACCCTGCATAAAATTAAAGTTGTTTCTAAACCTCCAATCTAATCTAATTCAAACACCACAGGGCAAAAATACGCAGAATAATCCAGAAAACCAACAGAAATTCGAGGCAAAATTATGTTTGTAAACTCAACTATCTACTAAATCAAAAAAAAAAAATATCTGGGATCTGATCCGCAAAATATCCGGGAAACATCAACTCCCTTTAATCACCTCTCCACAAAATGTACCAAAATAACTGCTAAAAAGGATATTGCAAATCTATTAGCTGAAACCTTTTTTTTTTTTTAATTCGTCCTGCTAGAATAACTAACAATTCATAAAAATCAAATAAAATGCCAAACGACATTCAAATTAAATAACTCGGAAGCATGTAACAAGTTATTCATCTGACCAAAACAAATGGACACTATAAAAAAAAACAAAAAAACATTGTCCTGTTATCGGTTCGGACAAAATACATTGAGTATGTAAAACATCTGCCCAAAGAATCTGATATATCTTTTGAAGGTATATAACTATATATCGATGAGCAACAAATTTTAAAATACAGACGATAGCCACTCCCATTCTTAAAAACGGTAAGAACAAGGTAAGAATCTAGAGAGCTACCGTTCCATCATTCTAACAAGTTTCCTATCCATCAAAATCAAACTGACTTATTACCAGCCTTCAATCTGGATTCCGCAAGAAAAAAAGGAACTATAGATCATCGAGTTCATATTGAAACCTTAATGAGGGAAGACTTTTTTTTTTTAACTTTAAAAGGGGAGCACGGACAGCAATCTTTGGAGATATGAAAAAGCATATGGCTAAACATGGAAGTATGACATTTTGTGAGGGATCAACACAATCTTGACCGAGAGTCAGACTACTAGGCTTTCAAAGCAACTTTTTCTTCGAGAGAAAACCGAACCAAACCAAACAGCCATGAAATAACCATTGTTGATGAATATAAATTCCTTGGATTTATACTTAATGAAAAACTGTCTTTTATCCCCCCACTTGAAACATCTAAAATGGAAATGCCACAAAGCATTAAAGTCAACACAGAATGGGGAATCGTCCGCAAACCCTACTAAAATTCAAAACTCAAATCTTGCCCATCCAACCCAACTTACGATTGTATCTTCAAACCAAGGTATAAGCAGTGTTTCGCAAGAAAAGGAAAATCAAAAAAATTTTGGCCTTCGGATGGAACTCATCCTCAAACAACATCAAATCTTTCATCAATATGCACAACGCCTTCATACTTTAGACACTACCATTGGATTATTAAAAAACAGTTATCCACGAACTAAGAGAACTCTGTAAAACAAAAAGTCAACATAGCTCTTATCAAGATTTCACAATGTGTAAGAAAACTATTCTAACCACCTCATCTTTACAAATGGCTCCAAGAAGAATGATAAAACAACATTCGCGACCATTTTAAACAAGAAAAATATAAGAAAAATTTTTCTAAAGGAAAGCTCCATCTTTTTAAGTAAATCCCGTATAAAACACCTAGACATTATGGCGTTAGACATTATCTCTGAAAGCAACCACAAAAGCTTTTATTATATTCTTAGACTCGCTCTCTGTATTAATATCACAAAAAAAAATAACAAACTGGAAGACTCGTTAATCATTAAACAACTTGAATTGATTAGACTCCTCAAGAGATTCTTATATGTTGAATATCAAGCCACATTGAAGTGAGGGGAAATGAAAGAGCTGACTCGGCAGTGAAATAGGCATTTAAGAAATTAATAGATTTCTACATTCAAAATAGCAACAATGATGGAATAACAACAATAAGATCAAGCTTACTTTGAAAGACTGGAGACGAGCATTTAGAAAATCTGGAAAGGAACAAAATACCGATTACGCATTGGTCACACAAGATCTAAAAAAACTCCTTTCTATTCAAACAAGAACAACCACTTCAATGTATAACATTTCAAACACGTTGTACAGTTAAGCACTTTCTCATAAAATACAAAGCTTTCACTCACACCAGAAAATCCGAATGATATAAATGATCTATTTGAAAATGTCAATATACATGAAATTCTGTCCATTTTCAGAGAAACAAAATTGTATTAAAAACTAAATACTTAAAGTGTTGAGTAATCTTGTAATACGATTCCCGACAATGTTAACATATCATCAAGACCGTTAACGACACAAATGTAATAGCAGACGTGAAAAATACCTTCTTCCCTTCCGCAGATCAGCTGGTGTGTCGTTAGAATCTATTAAACCAATTGAAATAGCTTACAAGGTCAAATTAAGTTGCTCCAATCTTCTAAATGAAGAGATGGTTCAGCAAACAAAATTTAGCATTTTTTTTTTTTACTGGTTCATGTTGGAAATAAACAAGCAATATCAGCCAAACTATGTCCTCTCATCTGATACACATGCAACATCATTACAGTAAGAATGAAAAAAAAAAAAACAAGAGAGACTCAGGATAGAACCCTATAGAGAAAAATAAGCAACATTAAAAAGAAATGGGATTGTTTTTCACAAAGAGAGAAACATGGAGTAAGGTGGGGTCCCATCAAGAAATAATTAAGAGTGAGGAGCATAGTGATAGAGAAAGATGAGTGTGGAGGATGCACAGAGTAAGAGACATATGTATCTGAGGATGGATCAATAAGTCCATAGCTTGATACAATTATTTGCTGAATGTTTATCAATATTCCTACATAACTGAATTAAATGTATTTCCAAGAAAAGAGTACGTTTAGAAATACTTTTTGTGTAAAATAATTTTTTTTTTCTTATCATAAGAGTCAAGGCATAGATGGGACTATATGCTAAAATGCAACTGAAGTCATTATATACACACTAAAGTTTCAATAGTGCAGGATCTTGAGTAAATTAAGTCAATTACAATAGGAGAATTATTTGCAAGATCAATTTCTAACCTTAGCTGGTTATATAAGATATGCAACAATTTCTACAGCACTTTTTCTTTTAAACTAGAGATTGAATATGATCATGAAAGCCTTTTTAGCTAAATTGGTTAAGGTATTGTTTGTGTAAAATATGCTTCTGAGCTATGTACCATGTATTCTATTTTCATTGGAAGCAGCACATTTTTTTTTCATAGTGTTCACTGATAATAGATCCAAAAATGTGGTATAAAAAAGAAACCAAAAATTTCACTAAAAAATAAGACATATAATCTTTGGTTAATTTGAGATACACATTAATTCATGTTTCTAAAATCGTTTGATAATTCAGATTTTTTAATGATAAAAAAACTATGTTAGAATGCTAAAATAAAATTTAAAGTTTTTTCTATTAATGTTAAAACTATTAGGTTCTTATATACAAGGCTAAATTAAATCAACTTGGCCTCTTTGGACTTTGATGCTTATAAGTTTAATTTCCATTGCATACACTCCTCATATTCTCATGCCAGACTGAGATAAGTTTTGTGCATATTTATGATTAATCACTAAATATAGTTTAGATATGGTACCGAATGATAACCATGAAGCATCTAGTGAGTAACGAAGTCTCTACTCACTTGTCGTTGGGCTGTGAATACTAACTTATTTACCATAACACAACATAGCAGATAATGAGATGAGATAAAAATTGGTTCAGGCTTATGAAAGGCTAATGTGAATTTATGTTATTACTTCCTTAGAAAACCATCTCAAATTCAAAAGGTTTGGCCTATATTCAGCTTGAGTTTGTGGCAGGAGTTGGAACCTTACTTGAATCAACATGGGTCACTTAGTACCAAACTGGAAAGTGCAGGAAAACATTGGCAGAGGATTGTGTAACACTAATAGATTTATTAGGATGGCTATAAAGCTTCCAGTGATGCCCAGAGGAAAATGGCTTCCAATTTCAACTCTGTAGCCCTGCTCATGTGAAAGGTCAGTTAGAATGGTTTGGTGAAAAATAAGAGAAACTCAATAATAAGGATGATAGAGAGGGATTTGCTATGTAAAGTTGATTGAAAAAGAAAAGGAACATTTTGAAATGCTAGATTGTATAAGTGTTATAGTAAAAATAGGGAACACCTCAATGTCATTCTGGAAAAGAATTCTTTATTGTACTTTACTGCATGTATCAATGAATAAAAATTTTATTGGATATCTTTCATTTTTAATACAAATTATTCAGACACTGCCTCATTTCTGTATAATATTCTGAACTGAGTCCTTGTAATTATACTGAGAATATTTGAATGTTTGATATTTTTGCCAGCCAAATTGGATGGGGCTGTAGAATCCTCCGACTGCATCTCTGCAGAGGGGTAAGACCCCCCACGAATGAATGTCCTGTTCATTGCCATTACTTCAAGATCTACACAGACCCAAAGTGGTAGCACCTGATAGGGGCCCATCTATGGGTAAAAAAAATGAAACTGTATGACTATATAACTATGTGCAAACAAATGACTGGTGTTAAACTGAATGGTTAATGTTACATAGCAATGCTTGAAACCATTTAACTGTTGGTGCTAAATAGTCGAAGCAATTTAACTATGTGCAAACAAATGATTAATACTAAATAAAATAATTGATGTTAGATAGGAATTCTTGAAACCATATAACTGTGCAAAATTGAATTATTAGTGTTATAAAGCGAAACTTGGAACCATTTAACTTTTGGCAAATGAATTGTGTTGAATAAAATTATTAGTGTCAAATAGCAATACTTGAAATCTTAACTGCATACAAACAAATTAGTTCTAACTTTTATAAAAATGAAATTACCTTTAAAGTATTTACTTACAAATCGTATATATATATATATATATATATATATATATATATATACACACAATAACAATAACAAATCATATATATATATATATATATATATATATATACACACAATAACAACAACAAATCATATATATATATATATATATATATATACACAATAACAACAACAAATCATAGTTATATATATATATATATATATATAACTAAGTGCAAAAAAATGCCAATTTTTTCAAGCTACACCACAATATTTATAAACAATTAACTGTATACAAACAAATCAGCTCAGGTTCATTTATAATTATTATCTACACACTGTGTTTACAAATCATATTTAATATATATACCATATATGTATGTAGAAACAGGATTCTAACAATGAGAATTATTCATATTAGATAGGAATACTTGAAACCATTTAACTGCATGCAAACACATGAGCTCTGGCACATTTAAAAATGTTGTCAACAAAATATACATTTACAATTCATATCTAATATATATGTATAAAGAGGATTAGGCATTAAATAATCTAAAGTGGTTGATATGCCATAAAACCCAACCAAACCAAATCATATATATTTAATAAATATGTATAAAGAGGATTAGGCATAAAATAACCTACAATGGTATTAAAACTAACCAACCAACCAACCATGATATTTTTGCTTTTCTTATTGAAAAGTTTTTATTGATGCGTTCATCAACCTTCTTCATTATATGAAATTATGAAATGCACCATGGTCTCTATCATAAAAATATCTGCATTCGTATCTCTATCTTTGTTGTTTTTACCATTATCTTTTCAACCAATATATTCTTCAGCCTTTGTTCAGAAATTTAAAAAGAATCATTATCATAACAAATTCTGTCTCCTTGCTATTTAACCAATACATATTTTAACATCTTCTCTATGTCTGTAATTAATCTGGTACATTTTTTCCTATTAAAGATATTTGCAAATTTAATTGTGAAAGAATCCTAACAATTATTCATTTATCATCATCATCATGTCATGCCACTAGCACGGATATCACGGATATCCCTGACCCTCTCTCGCCATTTCTCCCTATCATTCATCACTTTTGGCAGGTCTTCAGGGCTAAATCCCATATCCTCACATAGCTGCTGTATGTATGTTTGAGCTGGTCGTCCTGCTTTTGCTTGGCCATATGCGGGGGTCCATAGGAGTACGTCACTGATGAGTTCGTCCTTGCTTCTCCAGCAGTGTCCTGCGTGTCTGGCTTGTCTAACTTGTATAGTTTTCGTGATGGGAGGCAAGTGGCCGTACAGCTGGTGTCTTGTGGGGGTGGTGCTGCCAGGACTTGTTCAATATTGCTCTCAACATTCTTGTGTAATTGCCGTCTAGTTTCTTCTCCAGCCGTCTAGTCAGCGTCCATGTAGTGCATCCATATAGCAGTATCGATACAACCGCTGCCTGGAAGAAACTGCGTTTCATTTTATCGGTCGGGTCTGATTTCCATATGATCGAGAGCCTATAGTTCTTTTTTTATGTGCACAGATACTCAAATATATCAACATACACCATTTCAGAGATTCAAGCAACAAAGGTTTGACTTGACTTGAAAATTTATGAATTCATATTAATTTTTATTCACTATGATATGAGAAAGTATTTTTTGTCTTTTTCAAATCGATATATAATTTTCCTATTCTGTATGTAATGTTTGAATTTATTTGAGACAATTGACTGCTTTTAACCGAATTTTCAATGCTTTTCTATAGAAAAATCATTAACACTTCATTACATTTTATATATATTTATATATGTATATATGATCCCCCTATTCTGTCAGGAACATTTGGATTTTTTTTTATCACAATCCTCTTTATCATTTTCAATGCATTTCTATTGTAAAATTATCAGCAGTGTAGCGATTATATAGTAACAGCTCTAATTTCAATAGCATACTTATTAATCTTAAAAGAAAAAATCTTTAAATTTTACTGTAAAAAATGTTTTTAAAAGATATTTGCCCAGGTCCTGGAAGCATTTTGAGAATCATGACAAAAATTGAAGGTTGATTTAAAATTGTATAGTTTTGTCATTATCTAATTTTCAGCTTTACCTTTGGTTTCTCTCAATCCTTACCTAGGTCTTTACCCAAGACCTAGCATGAGGGAAGTTAGTAATTATAAATATGTTCTTTGAATTTTTTGCTGATTTTTGTTTTGTTTTTTTTTTTTTTTTTTTTTTTTTGGATGACATTTTTATGTCATATTTATAGTACTCTTCTATATTATTATTTTACTTGAAAGAAAGTTAGTAATATTTGAATAGTTTTAATGTTGCCATTTTATCTGCAAACTATATTGAAGCTCAAGTTCTCTATGATACTGTACAAGAAGTAAAGAGCTAAGAATCAACTTTTCAAATCATAGCTTTTCATCTGCCTTTCAATTCAATGAGAACTACTGAGAAATATGTAACTATCTCATCCAAAAGGCAAGTGACAGATAATGCAAATTTCTACTTTTAAAAAATCCTGGAATACATTTGTTTTTGTCTGTCTTTGCTTCTTTGTCATTTTTTTTTTTTAATTTGAGGAAACATTTGTAGCATTGTCATTGCAAGATTTACCTTTTTTTTTTTTGTTTTCATGTTTGTCAAGAATATCTGCTTGTGTCCTTCTCTTCAAAGCTTAAAAATTTGATATCTTGACAATAAAAGGGAAGGGGTTGGTGGGGTTAAATTTCAATCTGATTTTAAATATTTTGAAATGTTATTGACTGCCAAGAATTTTAAAATATTTTTCTTTTTTTCTGTTTGAACTTTGACCAATTTTAAAATTTTCTTTTGATTTATTTTTAAAATTTTCTGCTGTTTAAAAGAATTGAAGAATTGAAGAAAGAAAAACAATTCTTAATCATATATTTTGCAATGATATCGGCATCATTAAAAATTTATGAAAGACTTCACACATTTCAAAAATTGGCGCAAACAAATGCAAATAGCTGTGAATTTTAATCAGAATTAGAATTACTTCTTAAAATACAAATTTACTATTAAGTTATTTGTGCCTTGTGATATATTTTGTTTCTGAGATATATATATATTTTTTAAAAAAATGGTTTCTTCTGAAACAGATATGAGGATTTTATTTCAAATGTCAGGTTATGCAATCAAAATATTATTAGGTATTATTTATTACCAAAGTCTGCAGCATTAAATCTGTTACTAAAAATAAAATTTTTCATATATATATATATATATATATATATATATATATATATATATATATATAAAAGAGTATTTAATATTGAATTGTTACATAATCAGATGTTTGGTAATACTTTGAAAGCTATAGACTTTGGTAATAAAGATTACCCAATAATATCTGTTTTGATTGCATCCTATTCCATTAGGAATGATAAAATCCGGGTATCTTTGGTTTAAAAATGATTTGGAGTGTATTTGGGAGAGAATATTAGCAATATATACATATAATGAGGATGTAACTTGACAAATTGCTTAATAAGATTGTTTTCTGAAATACAAACGTTTCTCTCTCTCTCTCTCTCTCTCTCTCGAGACTGACACTGAAAAGTAATCTCTGTTAGCTTCCACAGTGAAATTAGAATCTTTGGTCATTTGTATGCCAATTTCACCAAACAAAACTACAAAAGTCCTTGCAAATACTAACTTCTTCAGCTTAAGATGTACTGGCATGCATGCATATATATATATATATATATATATATATATATATATATATATATATATATATACACACACACACACATGCGTGTACAGAAAAGAAAAAGTTTATTCCATAATAATAATGTTAAAGAGAAAAGTAATGTTTTGTTTTTTAAATGACAGTTGTAATTTACATGAATTGAACTGGAAAGAAAAATTGAAAGTCAGAAAGATTTGGTTTGCTTTTATATTTTTATAATGAATATTTAAAAGATATTAACAAAAACATTTTAAAATGAGGAGGTACAATAAAATTTATTGAGTCCATTCAGATTTTTTCTATTTCGTTTTCAAACTAAAATAGAAATATTCAAGACATGCCTCGAATATTGATGAGAACAGCAAAGTGTGATTTTTTTTTTTTTTTAATGGCAGAAAGGTTTTCTTTGGAGAAACCTAGAATTATTTAGCAGAAAGGTTTGTTTAGCAAAAGAAAAGGAATTGCATTTTAAAAAATGACAAGCGGGAGAAAAATTCCTTCCTGTTGCTTTTGAAAGTTCAAGGTTACCTCTATTGTTATTTATTAAGCTTAGCCACAAGTATAGAGCACTCAGTGAGAATTGAACTCATTAAAACCAGCTAAGGATTGCTTCAAAATAAAGTAGCATATTGATATTTGCTAAACCAGTTAGGCCACAATAATGAGGTGCCCAATGAGGATCAAAGTCAATATAGCTGTAATGGTTTCTGAAACTGCTAAACATTGCTACCTAGTGGAATTCTGATATGAATATCTTAATTTGATCTTGTGCCAGAATGATCTAACTATATTTGTATGATCAATTAGACTGAACTGTTCAACCTGTACAGTATAAGTAAAATGTAAAGTTGGCGACCTTAGTCAAGGGTGATCCAAAGGCTCCCTTTTCAATAGCTACTACACCAAGGTGTAAGGGAGGGCGCTACTCCATTTCCTGGATTGCTCTATTTTACCCTTGACCCTTACCTTATAATGCTGTGCTCAGCTGAGTGGCATCAAGTACCATTTTTTTAGTCTTTGGTATGACTCGACCTTGAATTAAACCCCGGTCTCCCGGACCATTGACGAACACCCCTACTCATTAGGACAATGGCCCAGTATAGCACCTTAATATAATTAACTTACCACATCCAACAACACAACTGAAGAGTACTCACTTCAGTAATAGCTTAATAAACATTAACCCTAAGTACTTTATCCAAAATATTGATGTTTACTGTCTGGCACAAGGCTATAAAGTATGTGCATCCTGAGAACATTCACAAGAATCTTTAAGAATACCTTAATAATCTTTGCACCAAGCTAAGGAAATAAACTTCACTCAAAAGGTTTTTTGTTTTGTTTTTTTTTTTTTGGTCAGACTCTATGTATAGATTGAAAATCCTAAATTTTCCCGGGGAACAAAACTTCTAGAAAATATGTCACCATCTCAACTATAAAGCTGATCACACACGCAAACACACACACACACACAAAGAGGAATATGAAATCAGTGGTGGAAATATGGTAGATATCTTAAAGAAATTATAGAATAATCAAAAAGGAAAAGATTGTACTTTTAGATAAGTATAAGAAATTGATGTAAAGGATCTCCCTGAGGATTAGAGGGAGTTGCAAAAGTTGTCTTGGGGGAAGAAGACTAAAGTTTCGAATGTGGTGGGAGTGAGGAATTCAAAGAGTCAATTTTGATAACTCTGTTGAGCAAAAACTTATACTATCAATCATTGTGACTTTTGCCAGACTTCCAATAGTTTTTGTGTTGAAGCACTGACTGACAGACTTTTCTCCAAACCCAATAGGACTTTCCTACTGACAAGTCTATGAACAAGTCAAATATAATCTGTTCACACTACAACTTGTTTAAAAATTCTTGTTTCATGTTCATTTCAGTATTGTGTTTGAGTTTTGACTTTTATATTATCAAAGTCTTCTTGGTTGTGTTTGAGGAGTTTCCCTCTCTCTCTCACTCTCTGTGCATCCACCTACCTTCACCCAACCCTTCCTCTGTGTTCATGTTTATCTCTCTGGAACAAATCTATTATCTATCTTTCTCTCTGTATAAACCTATCCCCTAACTCTCTTATTTCTCAATCTCTCAGTAGAATTCCATTTTAAGTCTCTCTTTTTTTTTTCTCTCTCCCTCCTTATTGTAATGACGTTGTGGCATAATTTTTTTCATCGCATTAAAGCTGGCCAAAATTTTCTCTTGTTTCTGTTTGATATAATCATGAAGGTATAAGTTCAATTCCCGCTGGAAACGATCATTTTGCACCCAATTCAAATCGGATATAATTTGAAATCTTTTAATTTACAAAGGAAATGAAAGTCAAGCAGAAATACAATGAAAGTAGAATTCTTTTCTTTTCTACCTAACATCCGAAAATCAATATTCTTGCTTCAAGAAGTTATTTTTTTTATATGATGTCTTTCTGATATTCGTCAGAACATGGAATTTTTTTTGTCTCCTTTTATCTTGCAAAGCAACAAAGAATGAATCTCTTTTATGCAGAGCATTAAAAACAAAAAAGAATCCATTTATGAAATCTCAATTAAAAACTTATCTGAGTATAGATTTTTTTAATTTAATTAAAATCAAGCAAATCATTTTTACATTTTCTCTCCATCACTGACCTCACACGAGGGTTTCGATTTTTGTTCACGCCCACCCACCCCCAATTTCAACGTCTTGTAGTAAATTTTCTTCCGTGATTATTTCCGCACGATATAAATTTTGTCTTTTCTGTCTAACTTAAATATGCTTTTTATCTTATTGTGTGCTGAGTGCTTCAATTTATTGAATTTTGAATTTGCCATGGCATAAAGTTTAACTCATAACTCAACTGACTCATAAATGCAATGGTGTGGGGGTGTGGGGTCGAGCATATTCAGCAACTTGACAAAAAATGCTATAACTGCTGTCATCCAAGAACCTATCTCGTTTTCGGTATAATGACATGATCAAAAGAAGCTATGACATGTAACTACAATCATCTTGCCTTGTTTTTTGACTGAGTAAGTCTTGTTTTTTTTTTCTTCCTTTAGACAGAAAGGGTGGGAAATTAGGAAGCACCAGTTCAACTCTGCAGCATCATCTCGGGATAGTCCGGTACTTTTGATGGTCGCCAGACTGTGGCGATTTTGTTCCGGCCTCCTCATCAAACTGTTCGTGAGTTACATGCTACAACCAACAGAGTGCCGTAAAAAATACTGACACATCATGTAACTTTGTTATATATCTTGCTAGTGTTGATTTGACAATGGAATATATATGCAAAACAATCAAAAGCATTTACTTGAAAGAGAGGGGTGTATATTGGGGAGATGATTCTCACTAAAATCTTTTTGTTGTATTTTTCTAGATTAAAAGACACAAATTGCTAAAGGCATGCCCTTCATGTAGACTTTTATTTGCTTTGGGTTTTTACTTGCCATCTTTTTGGAAGTTTTCCAATTATTTTGTGGCGTGTAAAGATTGGACAAGCCCAAAACTGCAGAGAGTTCAAATAATTAAACATTCAGCTCTGCTATTTTCTGTCTTCTTCGTTTAGGATTTAAACTGTTCTCAAGTTTTTCCTAAGTACCCTTAGTCGCTACAATCGTCTCCCACAGAATCAATAAAAATCAGACAAAAACCGACTATTGTGTATCTTTAAGCTAAACATTTTCAAAAGTATTTTAGCAAATTTTAATGGTTTGTGAAAAGCAATAAGTTTTATTGTTCATTTTGAAATTGTTTAATTTTCAAGCAATATTTTACAAACATTCTTAAGTTTGAAAAATAGTAAGAGATAATTAATTTAACAGCTATCATAGACTAATTAAAACTCTTGTGTAAATTGTTCATCAGCTTAAAACTTAACATTTTTTCACAACATTTTTGAGGCTGCTGGTTTTTTGGGTTTTTTTTTTTGGTTTTTTTTGTTAACGTTCTGAACACTTAAAATAAAGATCCAATGCATTTTTGTAAGTTTTTGTATTTCTTTTGCATGAAGGTGTTTGATTTTCTGGTAATATTTTCGTACATTTTAATTGCTTCCGAGAGTTTAATTAGATGTGGTAGACAAGTAAGTATCGTTATGTTTTTATAACATTGTTCGGACAGCTGAACTTTCTTCCTAATTTATATATTAATACAACATTTCGGCCGATTCAAATGTCCCGAAGAATATTAAAAAGGTTTAGTTTCCCAATTCATTTTTGATTTGAGTATTCTAAAAATGTTGATTTTAGAACTTAATATTGTAAAAACATACACTGCATAATACGATTTAATATAAATGGGTCTATACAGGGTGTCACCCAAATAAAGCATCCCTGGTTATTACCAAGAGGCTTGCTTTTATAATACACGTCATAATAAAAATTATCAAGAATCCTTAAATTATCCGATATGATAGACTTTTAGGCGTAGTTAATGAAATGGTTATAGTTCTAGAAAATGGAATTGACGAGCTGAGTTCAAATACTGGACGACACTGTTTCACTTCGTGTTAATGCCTTTGGGAAAGTTCTTCAGTTTCCCCTTTCCTGCAATGAGTAACGAGTAGGACAGATTGGGTTCTTTTGCCTTCGTAAGGTAAGTGGTCCAGAAGGAAAACTGTGAATTCACACCAGCTGTACTCCACTCAAAAATGTACCTTTTAGTTGAGTAAATACACACTAAGACTTTTTAAATGTTAACTTTATGGAACAACGTATCGTTTTATTCCACGATCTTCATCCATCTTTTAAGCAACTTCATTCTATCTTCCCGGAACATTTTTATTCTTAATAGCAAAGAACTACCCCCAGTACCACTGGTAATGTTCTAGAGAACTAGGTTTTTTTTTTCATTGAAAGCATTATATGTATTACTGCTAAAATACCTGAAGTATTAACACCAACGAAATCTTCATAAAAGAATTTGTTTACCACAACTAGCTAAAATTGATATAAGGACATAATATTTGTCAATCTTTGAGAAAGGATTCTATTATACCCTCAATTATACACAATGGAGGTGCCCATGGAGCAATGGTTATCGTCGTAGGGATTGGACACGGCGATACGAGTTCAAATCCTGGACGAGACTGATTGCATTTCACATAGCACTAATACCCTTGGGAAAGGTATGAATCCAAATATTCTCCCTCCAGCTATGGGTAAATAGTAGGGCAGACGAGGTTCTTCAGCCTTGGTGAGGCAACTAGTCTAGGAGAAGGAAAACTCTGAATTCAAACCTGTTAAACTCCGCTTAAAAATTGACCTTTTGTCATATCCTGCCCGAGCGGAGGGGGTGGTAAATATGATATACAAGACATCGTTCATGTTACAAATAACTATATATATATATTGACAAGTTTTCTTTCATTTTATAACTTTGTCCAGTCGGCTGGGGTTGTAGAATACACTGACTGCACCGCTACAGAGGGGTAAGAACCCCCCCCCCCAACGTGTGTCCTGATATGACACTAAACAGTCTGATGGTGAGGCCTTGGGGAATACGGAGCACCCCTTCATTGCCATTGCTCCCAGGTCCACTCTGGCCTGGCGTGGTAGCACCTAACAGCATACTTATGCTAAACTGAATTGTTTGAGTAAACTGAATAGCTTGAAATAGAAATGTTTTTGACAATTAAACTGTACTTACATTTAAACTGTGTGCTTATGCTTAACTGAATTATTTGAAATAGAACTGTTTTTCGACATTAAAACTGTATTTACACTTAACTGAGTTGTTACATATAACTGCTTGAATAGTTTGAAATAGAAATGTTTTTGACAATTAAACTGTGTACTTATGCTAAACTGAATTGTTTTAAATAGAAGTGATTATTCGCATAAAAATAGATTTGGCGTTAAATAACCTACAAAGGTAGATATGCCATAAAACCCAACAAACCAAACCGTACTTACATTTAAATTGCGTGCTTATGTTAAACTGAATTATTTGAAATTGAACTGTTTTTGACATTGAAACTGTACTGACACTAAACTGAACTGTTATATATAACTGCTTGAATAGTTTGAAATGGAAATGTTTTTGACAAGTAAACTGTGCACTCATGCTAAACTGAATTGTTTGAAATAGAACAGATTATTTACATGAAAATGGATTTGGCGTTGAATAACCAACAAAGGTTGATATGCCATAAAACCCAACAAACGAAACCATTTTATTACTATTACAATGTTTTGGTCGTTTTTACAATATACGACCATTTAAGCAGCGTGTGTAGAGAAAGCATAATCATAGGATAAGATTCATTGTTTCTAATCTGCTTGCTTAACCAATCTTCCGAGTAGTCTTTCCTTTCATCAAATATCATCTGGTAAAATATTAATTGTATAGTCTTTATTGAATCCATGATCTGTAATCTAATAAAGAAACATTCTTGGATCTTGCTCCGGAACCAGGCACTTTTCGCCAGGTTCTTAGGTGCTGAAACATTGAAATAATCGTTGAACCTAATCTTTTGAGAGAGTAATGTGTTTAAGTACTTAACACGACTCTGTTATGGGGACAATTGTAATTTCACCCCTGGGAGACGTCACACTCCTTCTATTGCAGGTCGGGCAGCACAAAGTGCCACTGTCGGATAACAGATATGGAGTTTCTTTTCTCCCAGGATTAAGTTTCTCAGTAACCAACTCTATCACTCCTTTTTATTCGGAAATGTGTCTGAACATTATTAACCATTACGTCATTTCAGCATTACATCATATTAATATTAATAGCCATTATATCATTAAATATTTCACCATAGAAAGTTTTTTAAATGCCCTGCCATTCTGCCGGACGATTCTGAGAACCTATTTATCTTCAAATTCCCAGTGCCCCATAACACATTGTGTGTCAGTCCCTGGGGTCATAGCTTTAAAAAAAAAAGAATTTATATGAATCTTCAAAGTTCACAACTCGTGTAAAACATGCCTACTGCACTAAACATTCAAAGCAGTTGATAGTTTTATTTGTTATATTTAATTAGTCTGGTTTGTCTAACTTTGTTGGCAGTTGCACTCGTGTTCAATACCAGTGCTTGATTTACTTGTACAAAACCTTTCTATAAGGAACATTTATATAGGGTATGTTAGATGTGTATGACATACCCACAATGGTAAACTCATCATGAATAGAAGGATCCCTCAGTTATATAATCATGGTTCCCAATGAGAAATAAACCTTTCTCTCTTTTCACACAATTTTGAAAGCTGTTCTAATATAGCACTTCACACCCAAACAGCAGTTGATTGATTTTAACGGCATGACATGCCGTCTGGGATTATTTTATGTCAAAAGATGAGGAAATTACGTACATAGCACGCTTATATCTACGTTTTTGGTAAATTTTTCACACAGTTACAACATCAAGTATTCTTACCAAACAACTAATTTACAAACCATTCAGATGGTTGGGGTTGTTGAATGTGCCGACTGCATTTTTGCATATGAACAAGAACCCCCGCCCCCGGGTCCATGAGTGCCCTAGATATGACACTAAACAATTTGATAGTGAGACTCCAGTCGAGGAGCTTTGGGAAATATGGATTACCTCTTCATTGCTATTACTCTCAGGTCCACTTTGACCCGGAGTGGCAGAACCTGTTAGGGTCCCATCTATGGGTCAAATAGAACTTGTTTGTACATTTAACTATGAGCAAACAAATGACTGTTGAATTGTTAGTGTTACAATGGAATACGTGAAACTATTAAACCGTGAACAAACAAATGACTGTTGAATTGTTAGTGTTACAGTGGAATACATGAAACTATTAAACCGTGAACAAACAAATGACTGTTGAATTGTTAGTGTTACAGTGGAATACGTGAAACTATTTAACTGTGAGCAAACAAATGATTAATTCTAAATAGATTATTCGTGTTAGATAGGAATGCTCAAAACCAAATAAATGTGCACAAGCAAAGGAAGTCTGGTTTGTTTAAAATGTTACCTAGAAACTATTGTTTTTACAAATCGTCTATATTTAAAATATGTGTAAACAGGATTTGATATTAAATAACCAATAAGGGTTGATATATCATAAAACCGGACCAACCAACCGGAGAGGTAGTACTTGTTAGGGTCCTATCTATGGGCCCAATAGAAATATTTAATCATTTTCTACACTTAAAACCACTTCTGTACGAACAAATGAGCTCTGGTTCATTTAAAAATGTTATATATTTAATATATAACCTGATTATAACAACAAGGCTTGATAAGCCATAAAACACAACCAAACCAAATATAATTTGAAAACAGATCTATTAGAACCAGGTAACTATCACTCCGAGTCAGAGTGAACTTTGGAGTCATGGCAATAAAGGGATACGCCAAACTCAACTGAGATCCCAGAACTGGAGTCTCACCATCAGATGCAGTTTAGTGTTATATCCAGGATACCTCTTTTTTGGGAGTAGAAGCGAGAATATTACCTCTCTGCAGGGGAAACAGCGTATTTTGAGTCCAGCCGACTGGGTATGCACAAAGTTATATCCTTATAAAGCAATAGATGAATCGAAGAATAATGAGGGATTCACAAAGGCCAAAAAGCCACGGATATCCGATTAGCAAACTGTTTTGTGACGAAAAATTGCATGTATAAACTTATCTAATGGATGCATTTATTTATGAAAAGGGCATTTTATAATAGGCATTTATAAGGGCATTTTATAATAAACATTTATAAGGGAATTTTATAATACATAGATAAAATGTGGAAATTCATTTTAAAATCATTAAATTTAATTTGATGAAATGTCTGTAAAATTTAATTTAGATGATAAAATATTTTCTTTTCCCAAGGATAAAAATCCTTGAATAATTTTTGAGTTATACCTTTATGCGGGTAGTGGATACAATAAAAAAACACTTTCAGTGACAATAAGTAAAATATGCGACTGGTATTGGTACATGAAGATTTCATTAAAATATACGCAATTACCTTTAACTAACTCTTACCAATTTCTTTTTTTACTATTAAACGTTGTTAAAAGCAACTGATAGGAAGATAGTAGTCGTAGAAATAATGAAAATATTTCATCTCAAAATTCCTGACCATCCGGATAAATAATATATAAGCTGAATAGAATTGGAAACAATAGTCCAAAAAATACTTGCAATTATGAAACTGCTTCATCTCAGAATGGCTCTAATATTGTGAATGTTATGTAAACATGCAGATAATCAGTTTCTAAAACTTTTCTTAAAATTCAGGGTTTTTATTTTTTACTTTAATTAAAAAAAAAACAACAATCTTTCTTATCCCATTCATCTTAATTTTCTAACGTTCTACTTTTCCATTCACAATTAAATTCCTCGGTTTGTGAGAAACTCATCTTTACATTCATCGACCATCTCTCTCTCATATATATATATATATATATATATATATATGCACACTTCGCTCGTCAACTTTATTTCGTCTTTTTTCGCTCTCTCCACTTTTTTCTCACTCCAAACACTTACCCCTCCACCTTTTTCCCAACCACTCTCTCTCTCTCTCTCTCTCTCATCACTTTCTTCCACTTTTCTTTTTCTCTTCACTTTTTCCTCTTTCTCTCTTGCAACCTTTTTTCTGTCTCTCCTTCGCTCCAGCAGTGTTTTATTTTGTATTTACTGGACGTCTTTTTACAAATGTATTAGTTTTGTTTTCTGAACAAACAACCAAAAAAATTGAATATATTTTAAAAACTTAATTGTTTATTTATTGAAGGCTTATACTGATTTTACATATTTGTTTCTCCTCACGTTTTTAAGAAAAAAATTGTTCGTCTCGGTACAGACAAAAACAGCAGTCATGGTTCGATAACCCTTGCAGACTTATCTTACTTACAACGATCAAATTCGACAATGGATGATAATGTAATTATAGGGAAGGAGTAGTTTATTCCCGTCGTCACTCCATCTCCATTTTCTCTATAAAATTGCGGCATGCCAGTGACGGAATATTTTATCAAAATAGCTGAAAAGATAGAACACATAAATGCAGCCAAATACAAGCAACCTCAACCGAAATTGGAACCCGGATAGCCGGCTCCGATTTCCGTGCCAGTAACTGTTACGTCACATCTTCACCACAGTAGGATATTGGTCAGTAGTCATTTTTGAAGATATAGAACAAACTTGGGTTTTAAATGCCAATTCTACAGGCAGGCACTTTTAACACTTTCTTAACCAGCCCAGCCCAGAATATAGCAACTTCATCTCTGCAGAGCGGTAAGATTTCTCCAACGAGTGTCTTGGATATGAAATTAAACAATCTGATGGTGAGGCTCCATTGATGCTGGAGATTTGGGGAATTCAAAGTACCCCTTCATTGCCATCGCTCCCAGGTTCACTCTGGCCTGGAGTGGTAGCATTTGATATTGTCCTATTTATGGGTCAAATAGAAAGGTTTATCATTTAAACGGTGCAAGCAAATGACTCGCGTTATACTGAATTGTTAAAAATAGAACTGTTCGATCATTTAACTGTGTAAACAAATGACTGATGTTTTAATTGAATTGTTATTGATACATAGCAATAATTGGAACCATTTAACACTGTACCAACGAATGAATAATGTTGACTAAATTTATTAGTGTTAAATAGCAATACTTGAAACCCTTTAACTGTATGCTTAAATTGAATTGTATTATAAAACAATACTTGTAACCACATTACTGTCTTCAAACAAATTATTAATATTGAATACAATTTTTAGTGTTAGATAGCAATAATTGAAACTATTTGTGTAGAAACAATAGAAATACTCGTGTGCAAACAAATTACTTCTAAATCATTTAAAAATAAAATAACCAACTGTTCATTTACACATCATTTATGTATAGTTATTTAAATGAGTGTCAATAAATGACTGATGGTCCATAACAATTCTTGAAACCTTTTAACTGTGTCCAAAAAATGAGCTCGAGCTCGTTTAAAAATGTTATCAACAAAATGTGTTTACAAATCTAATATATATGTATAAAGAGGATTTGGCATTAAATAACCAACAATGGTTGATATGCCATAAAACCCAACCCAACCAAATCATATGTATTTGATATATATGTATAAAGAGGATTTGGCATTAAATAACCTACAATGGTTGATATGCCATAAAACGCAACTAAACTTACTTAGCAAACATTTTATTATCCGTTGGTGCGTGTATTCCACAAATATAAGACTGGTAATCTCCCAGAAATTAAATAAAATTGCTGAAAATCAACTATTAGTCACATCAAAACTACGTGGAGAACAAGATAAGTACAAATCTTGCATTCCATAAAGGAAAGAGTCTCGAGCTTATTTGGTCAAATATCTCAAATGTCAACGTCTTTTGGCGCTGATCATATTAAGAGATTAACGCTTTTTAGCCTCAGTTTGAACTAACATTATATTACCTTGATCATCAAGAAAGCATAATGTAGATAACTGATATTTTCCTATTTGTCTTATAGCAGAGGTAATTGAACAAATCATATCGACTCCAATGTTCAGCGTTCGAGCCCAGATAAAATCTAGGAATACTGATTTTTTTTGATTCAAGATAGATCGCCTTTTCCATTTAAAACTCTGGCGCAACACAATCTTATTCATTTCTATTTGCCTTATGTTAGATAAAGCCTTAGTAAGTATCTTTTTAACACACCGTGACAATAAAACCTAACTAAGAAAAATATATAACTGGTTATTTTTCTTTCAATGTCCCTAAGCTTATTTTATAACTTTCTTGCCTACTTTAGACCATCAATCATGTTATTAACGTTCCCTGAATGAGATACATTATTTTCTGAGACCAACGAAATGACAAATGAATAACTAAGTTAATGTAAGAAAAAAAGAAGTCGATGAACATAAAATGTAGTTTTGTATCAATCTATATAAAGTGGCTTTTCTCCTAGAAACACAATTTCGAAAGGCTTTTATATATATATATATATATATATATATATATATATAAGTGTATGTGTTATTGATGTTGTTTTCCATTTATACATATTTGAAATGTTTGCAAATTCTCCTGAGATGCATTGGCCAAAATGTATTTGTTTGCTTCGATATTCGGTGATATTTAAATTTCAAAGCAGACAATTTTATCTTTTCTGCTTTTTTCTCTTGAAATAAATGTCAGTTGGCTTCAGAGGTTATTACGTTGAGATATTTTCTTTTGGTGTGTGTGTGCGCGTGCGCAAAGAAACACTACTCTGGAGGTATTGTCTGATTTATATCTGGAGAAAGATAGGTGGTAAACGTAGATGGACTGATAGGAAGGAAAAAGAGTTCTATGTACATCCAAGATACATGGAAGTATACGTAGAGATAAAAAGAAAATAGTGACGGTGGAGAGTATACTTGGGGAGGTTGTGGACATAGATATGATGGAGAGAAATGAGGGTAGTCTACATAGATATGATGGGTGTAAGTATATAGGAAAGATTTATGGCACAGAGAGAAAGAGCAAAAGATCAGTTAGCACGTACACATGCAGACTCTGGCTGATTACTGGAGCGTTTACAGTACCTCCCTACTATTGTTCATTATAATAGAAGAAAGAATTTTTTTTTAAAATCTGATAAGTAGGAAAATTTAACGTTGCTAAAATATAATAAAATCGGTAAGAATTCACAGCATTACAATAAGACAAAAGAATGAATTCAAATAGGATGTATTAGTTTATTATTAAACAACAAAAAAATCGTATAAACAATTATTAAAAAGTAAACTTTCAGAAACGAAGTTTCAGATTTAACTTTTCAAAATATCGTCATGAAAAAAAATGCTTAGAACACGCTGATAGTATTCTTTGCAAAGGGGTAAGATCTTCTCTGCCCTGACGACAGGGGCAGTAGAATACACCAGCCGCACCTCTTCAGAGAGGTAATACAGACGTCGCAGGTATGACATTGAATTGCATCTAATGATGCGGGTTAGTCCTGTCTTGTCCTGTGATTTTGCAGAATGTGGATTTCCTCCTCGTTGCTATTGCTTCCACGTCCACTCTGACCCGGAGTGGTAGTGCCTCTTAGGGTCACATTCGTCAGTCAAATAGAAATTTTAGTAATTTACTTGGGTTATTATTGTTATTTGTTACTTAAAACCATACAGCTGTGTGCAAATTATTTGTATTAGATAGGAATACTTGATAAATAGAATTACTAATGTTAAATTGCAATACTTTAACCATTTAACAGTGCACAGAAATGATCTCAAACAACTCGTTTAAACAGAGTTACCGAATAACTATTCACTTAGTTCTGATGAGTATGGAGTCACCCCTTCATTGTTATTACTCTCAGGTCCACTCTGACCCGGAGTAGTAGAACCTGTTAAGGTCCCATCTATGGGTCAAACAAACATTTTAAAAATCATTTGTGCTGGCCATTGGCCTAATGAGTAGATTGTTCGGCAATGGTCCGGGAGATTGTGGTTCAATCCAAGGTCGAATCTTACCAAAGACTCAAAAAATGGTACTTGATGCCGCCTTGCTTAACACTCAACATTATAAGGTAAGGATCAAGGGTAAAGTGGAGCAATCCAAGGAATGAAGTTGCGCCCTCTCCTACATCTCGGTGTAGTAGCTATTGAAAAGGGTGCCTTCAGGTCGCCCTCGACTAAGGTCGCCAACTTTACTTTACTAGTATTGGACTGGAATACTTGATACCATATAACGGTAAATAATTTTTATTAAAAAATTATTTGAAGTTATAATTCTTAGTAACCACTATTATTAGTTACTAAAAACCATATAACTTTTAATAAACTAATAGCTGTGATTAAATAGAAATAATTATTTGAAACCATATCATTATTAGTATTAGGTAAGAATACTTGAAACCATACAAATCTGAGAAAATTATTTGTAGATAGGAATACTTGATATCATAAGTGAGTACAAAAAAAATAAAGAAAGATGCTCGATTTCTTGCATAAGAATATTCGAAACGAAACAACTGTGTGCAAATTATTTGTATTAGATCGGAATATTTGATATAACTGTGCAAGAAAAAAATAAAATAAAATTACTTAAAAAATGTAAACAAAGATGCATAATGAACACAGTTCCTTAACCTCTAAGCATCAAATAACCCTTGACAGGTTGGTATCCCGTTAAAATCAATCTCCTTTACGAACCAAAGCTGGGATTTAATAGTCACAGCCATTATTTAAATTACGAGGCAATTTTATAATTAAAGGTTATCAACGAAGCAACAATTGCTTTTTTATGGAGATAACAAAATACCAAATTGGAAATGAATAATTAAAAGTCAATCTCAGTTTTATTTGACAAATTTGTTAACTTTATGAAGCAAGAGTCTCTAAGTTAATTATGATATGAGAATTTCTCTTCTTATAAATATCATAAAAATTCAAGGGGACAACAATTTTCTGTAATATGGGTGCGCCCACACAGATTTCTTTTGATTTAGACTCGCAAGGATATTTATCATAGAGTATTCTGTGTTTATCAAAAGTTATGGTAATTTCTAAGTTACTCTGTCTTCTGGCATGACGGTTATCGTCGTAGTAAATGAACCCGATGAACAGAGTTCAAATCCTGGACGATGGTCGGATATATGCATATCCTACTTTGTTTATTATTTATTTTAATTTTATGCAATGAGTCACATGTTGAAATGTTTTTGCTGTTTTCACCTAAGAATGTTTTTATAATAACTTTTCTCAAGTTATTTCCAGAATTCAGATTTGGATTTCTTTAGAAAAGATAATTTATTTTGCCTGAAAACTGTCCGGGGTTTTATGTCTGTTTTGTTAAGAATGTTTACCCTGAATATGTCTTGTCAGAAAGTGTGAAAATGAGAAAAAAAATAGTATATCTTCTGGTGCTTAATCTATCTCAAACTTCACTGGATTGGTAGCGTCAGTTTTTGACTGTCCAACCAGATTTATAGTATCAATTTTTGACTGTGCAACCAGATTGGCAATGTCAGTCTCTGACTGTCCAACCAGAGTTATAGTGTCAATTTTTTACTGTGCAACCAGATTGGCAGTGTCAGTCTCTGACTGTCCAACCAGATTTATAGTGTCAATTTTTGACTGTGCAACCAGATTGGCAATGTCAGTCTTTGACTGTCCAACCAGATTACTAAAGAAAAAAACACGTTGTTTCCCTCCCGTTAATCAGCAACTTGTGTTCAACACTAGAAATCTTTTCATCCATTCACAAATATTTTCTTTTCTTTCAAAAAGGTTCAAATATGAATTATTTTTCGTGTAACTCTGGATACATCGAACGCACGTCTCAGAAGTTTAGAGAACAGAATCAAATAGCACATCCTATCACGTATACGACATTTTAATCTCTTAAGTACTTGTCGGTCAATTCAGAATATGAACTCAGGAAGCATTTATTAGAAAACCCTTATTGAGCCTAAATCTACATAGATAATTTTTTTAAGTTCCTAAGTGTGGCTCGTTTAACATCCTACGTCAGTCTTCGAATCCATTTATATCACTTTTCATCAACCAGTCTTATGCTGACAAAAGGGATTTTTGTTTTCGGACTTTTGAGGAGCTTAGGAGGGTGTTATGTAGGAAGAAAGTGTCGATAGCGACCCGTGTGGTCGAATACGGATCTCCGGGCAACAAGCGTAATCGTTAAATGAATTGTGCTTCTGGTTTCACGTGACCTGAATATTTAAAATATAAAGTGTTCAGGCAGAGGTCGGAGGTATTTGGTTCTGGATTCGGTATCAAATATTCAGTATTCGGTATACTCACCAATGTCTCTCACCAGACAAGGCTTGACACAAGGTCAAAAGCCTGAAGGCCGATTAAAGTGGAGATAAAGGGGAGGAGAAGGTCGGGAACGAGCTGAGGCTCGAACCCTGCTGGTCTGTGCTGCTCATTGACCCACTAAGTGCAATGTGGGTCTAATGAGGCAAGCAGTTTCACGAACCCAAATGTGGGTCCGGGCACGTATGCCGGGTTATAGCTTGAACTAGACAGCAAGGTCTAGTGCTATTCATGGAGGACAAAGGAGTCAATGTTGCAGCTCGCCCACCCGTATTCGGTATTGTACGTCAGTGAAGAGATTGTTTCTAAGTGGATTGCTCCAGAGAATTACTTCAAGAGCACAATTGTGTATTATTCGAATGGTTCAACTTGTACGTTGACTTTACGCGAAAATGCAGGAATATCAGAACCCGCTGATAGAGAGTTACAAAGTGTCCTTCAAAATAACGTTATAAAAATGACCACGAAGATTTCATCTGAACTAACGTTACAAAAAATGGAAAGAGAGTAAAACGACGAAACGGGTGGAAACTCTGTCTTTAACCCTTTAGTCTTTTTTAACAATGTACCATTTTCTTGTTCTCCGCTTTGCTGGTTACGGCAGCAACTTCTAACGTCCATTTTATAAGTGTGGGATTTATATGGTAAACAGTTTATGATAGAATCACATTCTAAGGAGATGGTCCAGTTGGCTGGGGCTGTTGAATACACCGACTATCTCTGCAGTCAAGTAAACCTTCCCTAACCATTGTACTGAATATGACATTAAATAATCCGATGGTGAGGCTCCGGTAATGCTGGAGCTTTGGGGAATGTACAGTACCCCTTCAATGCCATCGCTCCCAGTTCCAATCCGGCTCGGAGTGGTAGCACCTGATACGGCTTTGCCGAAGAATTCACTGACTGCTTCTCTGCAGAGGGGTAAGACCCCCTCACAACGAGTGTCCGGGATATGACACTAAACAATCTGAGGGCGAGATTCCAGTGATGCTGGAAATTTGGGGAATGCGGAGTACCCCTTCATTGCCATCGCTCCCAAGTCCACTCTGGCCCGGAGTGGTAGCACCTGATAAAGGGTCCTATCTATGGGTTAAATAGAACTAAACCGTGGTTTCTTGACTTCATTTGGGGTTTTCTTTTTGCATTTAAACTGTGTATTTATGCTAAACTGAATCGTTTAAAGTAGAACTGTTTTGACATTTAAACTGCGTACTTATGCTAAACTGAATTATCGGAAAAAACTGTCTGGACATTAACTCTCTGTATTGCCAAGTCGGCTGAGGTTGTAGAATACACCTACTGCACCTCTGCAGAAGGATAAGACCACCCCCACACCAACGAGTGGCCTGGATATGACACTAAATAATCTGATGGCGAGGTTCCAGTTATACGGAAACTTTAGGGACTGCGGAGCACCCCTTCATTGCCATTACTCCCAGGTCCACTCTGGCTCGGCGTGGTAGCACTTGATAGGGCCATATCTATGGGTTAGATAGAACTAAACTGCATTGCTTGAAATAGAAATATTTTTGACAATTAAACTGTACTTACATTTAAACTGCGTGCTTATGCTAAACCGAATTGTTTGAAATGAACTGTTTTTGACATTGAAACTGTACTTAGACTAAACTGAATTGTTATAAATAGAACTGTTTTTGACATTTAACTATAAGCTAATAAAATCTGTACTTATACTTAACTGAATTAGCTCTGTTTGAATAAACTGGATAATTTGAAATAGAATGTTTTTTACATAAAAACTGTGTACTCATATTAAACTGAATTTTTTTAAAATAGAACTATTTACATAAAAATGGATTTGGTGTTGAATAACCTACAAAGGTTGATATGCCATAAAACCCAACCAACTTAACTGAATTGTTTGAAATAGAACTGTTTGATCATTTAACTTTGTGTAAACAAATGGCTGATGTTAAATTGTAGGTGCTAAACAGCAATACTTAAAAACATTTAACTGTGTGCAAACAAATGATTAACAATAAATAGAATTAATTGTATTAGATAGAAATAACTTAAACCATTTAACTGTGTAAAAAAAAAAATCGGCTCTGGCTCATTTAAAAATGTTATCGACAAAATGTGTCGAAGAATCATATATCTAATATATATGTATAAAAAGAATTCGGTATTAAATAACCTACATTGGTTGATATGCCATAAAACTAAACAATATTCTAAAGAGACTAAATATCCGCTTATTCTCGCCAAATTTTAAAAAATATTTATTCTTTGTGGTCTGAATTCAAAACTATATAATCATACATTTGAGTTTTATCTTTTGAATAATTGCTTTTAATTCGTTTTTCAATAACTCATAAGAATATTGACGTGTTAGAAACCTTCGTTTAATTGTTAACCAAAAATATTTTTATTTACACTAAGTTTAACATATTTATTTAATTTATTGAATGCTGTCACAAGCGATTCATTAAAATTCGTACAAACGAACGCACAAAAACTTGTTTATTGTCGAAAACATTTTTGAATGAAAGATGAAATTTGAAGGTTCTTGTAAAGATGAAGTTTATTTAAATTTGCTTTACAAGTATCGTTCTTTTTCTTTCTTTCTTTCTTTCTTCTACTGCGCTTTTCTCTAATTGGATGAAACAGCTTGAAAAATATGCTTTTAAGAAACTAGCAAATAAATCTAATCATTTCACCATTTATTTATGCGGATGAATGACTTAAGAGCATCGGCTGATAAGGGGAGATAACTTAGAAATATCTCTTCCACTTCATATCTGATATTCTTAATTTATCTTGCCAGTGTCATATGAAATCCGGGACCTCCGTTGTGAAAAGAGCAAAATACGATTCTGATTCATGTGCCTGCAACTCAGAAACAGCCAGGCTATTAAAATCGATACCGTCATATTTATTACGTCATATTTTCAATATAATGTTTAAAGCAGTTTGTTTTGTAGTTGGTGTTAATTTTGATGTAATTAATGTAGAAGAGTCTGGCACAATGCCAAAAGCGTTATGCACTATGAAAGATTTACTTCGCAGTAGTAAGAATCTTTTTGACAAGCTCATTCACTGTTATTCCACGGCAAAGTTCCCATGTAGTTTATATAGTAATACTTTTCTTGCTTATAAATATAGTGAAGAAAATGGATATAAATCTGATGGTATGTAAATATACAAAAATGAAAAAAACAAGACATTCAAACGATGTATTTATGTAGAAATAATATGCCTACGTTTATTGTTTAACCATCTTCAGGCGATGTTAGGATGTGATTTTGTCTCATCCGAAAATTATTTTCAAATGTAAGAGGCTTTTCATTTTTTCGTTGAAAAGTAATATCATATACTAACATCGTCTTGAAAATGTTTTTGAAAAAAGATAGAACATTAAACGTAGGGCTATTATTCATGAATAAATAAACCCCGTATATTTTTTTCATATTTTATATTTCTACACACACACACACACACACATATGAAAGAAAATTATGCCTAATATAACCATCAGGGTAGCTGCAAAATAGAAACAGTTTTGTAAAATCCTATTAAAACTTATGTATTTATTCATCTCTTTGCTACAAACAGGATACAACACAATGTTAATTTTTAAGTGAGGTACAACTAGTTTGAATATAAAGTTTTTTTTGTTTTAGACTTATCGAAGAACCAGTCTACCCTACTATTAACCTATAGCTGGGATAAGAAACTGGTTCATGCTTTTTCCCAATGGCTATAGCGTATTTAATTACCACGAATTTCCTTCGTTTATTAATAACCATGAGTTGTTTATTTGTATCAGTCAACATAGATACTAAATTAACATTTGTCTTTAAAATAAAATCCGACAAAAGTGACCTTTTTTTTTTCGTTCTGAAAACAACGATCAAATATACCGAACTCTCAAATATATACTGTGTCTGATGGTTGATCACGTAACCCCACCACCCCAGATTTCTATAAATACATTTTTATAGTAAACTATTTCCTTTGTTCGATTATTGAGTCTAAAATCATTGACCCTTTTGTGATCCTATAAAATTGAATCATGTGTATAACCGAGTCGTAAAATTTTGAATAACAATTTTGATAGTTTATATAGATATACATGCTGCTTCTATATAAATTTTTACAAACTTTATCTTTGACTGTTAAGACTCTTTGAAGAGAAATACTTGAACGTTATTATTTTTAATTGAATGAATTTTATTTTATTTACTAAAATAAAACATGAGTAGTTTTATATATGTGTTTCTTATGGTAAATCTAACCGAAAACTTGGTGGCATTTATATAAGGTTTTAAATATCCAATGTAGCAGTGAATGTGTTACTATTACGTTTTGGAGAAAAGTATAACATTAGAGCAATCTCTTCTATCATCAAATTGCGATTGTATCATGCAATGTTTTCTTGAGAAAATGTGAATTTTTAAACAAATATTGCCCAGTAGAATACACCGACTGCAACTCTGCAGAGGGGTAAACCCCAACCCCCAACGAGTATCCTGGATATGACAAGAACAATCTGATGGTGAGGTTCCAGTGATGCCGAGCACCCCTTCATTGCCATTGCTCCCAGGTCCACTCTGGCCCGGAATGGTAGCACCTGATAGGACCCTATCTATGGGTTAATTAGAACTAAACTCCATACTAAACTAAATAGCTTGAAATAGAAATGCTTTTGACAATTAAATTACTTACCTTTAAACTGCATACTAAACTGAATAGCTTGAAATAGAAATGTTTTTGACAATTAAACAGTGTACTCATGCTAAATAGAACTGACTATTTACATGAAAATAGATTTAGCGTTGAGTAACCTACAAAGGTTGTATGCCATAAAAACCAACCAACCAACTTAAGCAAATAATGCCTCTCTAATTCTCTTATCGGTTAGGCAGTAGTCATAGTAAAATATTATGATCACTGTCAGTTATATTCGGAGGAAATGGAAATATTGTAAGCATCCCTGCTTGAAGACACAGAGACGGGAATCATTCCTTGAAGCTACGAGAATGTTCTATGAATAGGCGTATAGAAATCCCTCTGGCCTACCAATCAAGGTATAGTTCTCTTCCGAGAAAGAAATTTTACACACATTTTAAACATGAAAAAGTCATTTATATCGCTGCAGATTGGTAAATCTTATCTAATTTTGAATGAATTCTATTTTTAATTGACCAGCATCTGTATATGCTGAACTGAATTTTTGAAGTCCATATTGGAACCATTCTTTCACAGCGAGGCTTAAAATACTGACTTTATCCCCAACAGAGGAGTAAAGGGTGTCCAAGGTATGACACTAAAATCCATCAGATAGTGAGGGTGTGGTTCTAATAATCCGGGGAGTATGAAGTACCCTTTCATTGCCATTACTCCCCGGTCCATTCTGACCTGGACTTGTAGTACCTGTTAGGATCCCATTTATTGATAAAATAAATGTTTAAAAATTGTTAGAATTCGATTGTAATACTTGATGGCATATAACTAAATTATTCGTATTAAGAACAGTTACTTGAAACTATAATTGTTTACTAAAGATTATTAGTTGCTATAAACCATATAAATATATGCTAAGAAATGACTTATTGAATCCATATAATTATTCATATTATGAATATCTGAAACCATTCAACTATGTGCAAATTATTTATATTAAATAAGGATACGTTAACTCATAAGTCTGCACAAAAAAAAAACTCTTAAGAAACAACTAGATAAAAATGTAGATATAAATGTACAATGAATACAATTCCCTAACCTCTAAGCATAAAATAACTCTAGACGAGTTGACAAGACGTTAAAATCAGTCTATATCGTGAAAATTTTTTTAAAAATATCAGTAGAGCTAAATTTGAAAAAATTCAAGGATGTGAAATACACATTTAAAGGAAACCGTTTCTCGTGTCACCAAAATAGGGTCCCATGCTCCATGTAATTGTTAAAAAGCTAGTCTATCAGCCAATTCTTAGTAAGTTCGATTCTAATTGGATACCTTCATATTTCCGATCAATCTCTGAAAAACTTAGTAAATGATTATTTCACTCTAAATAAAAGAAAAGAAAAAAAAGTAAAAACAAGAGCAAAAGTGAAATGCAACATAACTTCCAAATCAAGCAGAAACTAAATCCTATCTATTGTAGTAATTATACCTTAAGTAATACAATAAATTTTGCTGATAGGATGATTTACTGCCCGAACATTAGGCATTGTATTTTTAAATGCACAATAAAACCTCTTTTTGTGCCTCTAAGAATGGAATACCATCATTAGAACAATCCATTCTATTTTGGAGTGAAATATTATTTTCCTTGAAATAAGTGAAAACTTTGAAATCTTTTTCGTCTTTAGTGTCTGTTTTAAAACTTTTAGCAAAAAGAATTTCCTCTTCTAGTCGATTACCATCCAAAAATTGAATATACGCCCATAAAATAGCTTCATTATCTCTCAGGATAGATTTAACTAGTTGAAAGACAAATTTCTTTGCTTTCAGTTGTGTTACTTGTTGCTTTTCTACATCTTCAGTCATTTCATCAATGCGCCACGACACTGATGTGAGTAACTTAAAGAAATGATACTAGAAATTTTAACATGACTACTACATTGAAATGTGTTAGTCATTAGAGAAAGAAACAAATATTTCTTGCTATAAATACGTCTAAAGCAAGATTTTTCATTGGCCACGAAAAGACTATCGTGGACCCCCTACTATGTGGACCCCCACCCCTAGGAACCAGGTGAACCCTGGTTGAGAACCACAAAGTTATACGAACATCAAGAATTGAAGAGTGCGTGTAGGCAATTTGGTAATCTGCTCCTAACCAAAGTTTTTTTTCCTATATTGGCTATTTGCCAGCTAAAATTAAGCATAGCGTTTTTATTTTTGTTGTTGTTGGTTTTTTTTGTTTTTTTACTATTAGAAACGTACTAGTGTCCAAATCTCAGCAATAAGTAAACAAACCATTGTTCATGAATTATTCTCACTTAATTGTCCATGTACAGGACTTGAATGAGCTTAGGAAGCAAAATAACTAATGTAAAGAGATATAAACGTTCTATCTTTTTCTCTCTCGCACCATTTTTTCTTTTTTTTTTTTTTTCTCCCTCTCCTTCAATATTTCTTCCGAGATGCATTGTAGATTTTTCTCAAATATTTGCCTTCCTGAATTTATTGGCAATGACATCAAACAAGTGAGAAGAAAGCTGGTAAGATCCTAGAATTCGGTTAGGGAGGTGGGTTTACAGTTTGTTCCTGGATCTTTAGTGTTAAGGTGGAGATGTGCAAGCCGAGACAAGGCTCTTACAAAAAGCTTTACCCCGACGCTAACTAACCACCTTGCTTACCTTGCTTCTACTCTTAAATGTTTTTATTTCCACTCTTTAAACTTTAGTATGCTCCTGTTGTCTGTCTCTCAACACGTTTTATTTCCTGTCTTGACCTAACCAAACATTTTTGTCTTCAAGTTTCCTGTCCATCTTTATCCCATATTGGAAATCTTGCGTACATAAGGAACCAGGGGAACAAACTTTTGTCGTCGTTTCTCTGTGTTAATGAATCGGATAGAAAGCAACCGGGGAATCTTTTTTATAAAAAGTTTGGGGTGGGGAAAATTTACTGCTCTATGTTGACCCCGAAACAATCTTCTTTTTTGTTGTTGTTTAAACAATCACACTTCAATGTCTTTCTGTCATGTCACTCTCAAACCACTCTTCCAGACATTTTCTGAGTCAAGTGAAATATTCTTTCTGGATTACCAGTATCTGAAATTATTTTCCTATATTTGCTTCTTTCTGTTGTCTTAGAATTCATGCTTATTTTGAAAGCTATTGATAGTGTCCAATAATTATAGATTTTAACTGATCTAGTCAATCCACGATCACCTATGACGATAATTTATTGATATGTGTCATCGTTGATGAAGTAAATTAAATGTTTCCACAACTTTCTAATTTCCTCCTGTCTTTCTCTTACTCTTCTCCTCAATGCCTTTCTTCTCTTTTTTTTTTTTGTCTCTTTATTCTCAAATCTCTCTCTCATATATAAACGTGCGGCTCCTCCCTCCTTTCTGCTTTTCTTTTTCTCTTTCCATTTTTAAAATCTGAAACTACATTTATTAGGTTCACGATTTCCCCCCACCCCATCCAGTGTCATTTTTAATGACCTGCAAATGGCTTGTTTCATATCTTTACTAGCAGCCCTTAACTCTCTCACTCTCTGTCCGTCCATCTCTCCAATGTCTACTTTCTTCTAGCAACCTGGTACATCTTTTGCTTTTTAGCTTTGGGTTCTTTCTTACCTGTTAGCAGAATACCATTTATTCATTCGGACAAAAGGTCACACAACATGATGAAAGGGGCTCTATCCTAGGGCTTATTACTAAGTCGAACACAAGTCAGTGGCAGTTGTATTATTTCCATAAGAATTGGGGTCTTTCTCTCACGCTCAACACATTAGATTCATATTCGTTCAATTATTGCTGAAATAAATAAATCTGATGCAAAAGTTTACAGCATTTTAGTGGATAGCAAAACCATTTTATGTTCTTCCATAGTATCTATCAACGGTGTGCCGCTTTTACAGTTATCTATTTCAGCTGAGTCGATTAGATTTTCAAGACCTTTAAACTGTAGACCAGACAAAGGTTGTTTCATGGAAAAAAGCGAATAATTATTTAATAGTGAGAATTCAAAAAATCCGACCCTGGAAGAATTCTTTTAAGTAATGATCCTCGTACAGCATAATCTTTCTTTCCTCTCCCGATGTGTCATTTAAAAGAAGCCAATTGTAAACCTTTTTATAAGAGTTTTGTCTTGGATCACATACCTCCGCCCTGCACAGAAACAAGCAGTGAAACCACTTCCCTAACCGACTGCCGAAATCCTACCAACTTTCTTCTCACTTGTTTGATGTCACCTATAAATTCAGGAAGTCAAATATCTGAGAGAAATCCACAATGCTTCTTGGAAGAAACATTGTATTTGCATCAATGTGTCATTGAAATGAACATGTTTTCTACAGTACCAGTCTTTCAAGGATTCAATAATTTGCATTGAATTATTATCGTTAAAATTCCACTAACTTAAAAGTTACGGCTTAGATTTAAATGTTAAATGCTGCACTAGATTGAAATTCGTTTTTCTTAACTTTGAATGTTAAAAGCTGTTTTGGATTGAGATTCGTTTTTCTTTTTGTATTCTGAAAATAAGAATTTTCAATTGATACTGATTATCTTAAACTAATTTTTCTCTGAGAATAAAGAAAAGAAAGTCAAGTGTTCATATGACGATGTTTGTTTCCTAAGTTTACAAGGAATTCATTTCTTTAGCTTGGAAATTTTTACTAACGTATTCTAATGACAAACTATAATTGACGGGTTTCACAAACAATTAATTGTTGAATAAACTTCAGACGCTTCTAAGATTTCTCTCATATGAAAAAAGATGTAACTGAGAACAGTAACATGAACTTATGAACTCTGACCTCTTGCTAGTTACCCAACCAGTCACTTCAATTTTCCTCTCTATTCCAGGCCCATCAGTCGCCATTCGTTTCTCACCTACTGATTTCAATTTAGCTCGAAAGCATTTACCGTTTTATATGCGTGTATAATTTAAAGATGAACTTTTCTTTTTGTGTTACTTGAAAGAGACATAAAAGAATAGGAAAGTGGGCTGAGAAGAAAGACGGAAAGAAATCTATTTGGAAATGCCTCTTGTTTTATGAGGCATAAAACACTAATATTCACACACATAGAGCCAAATATATTTTTCTTTTCAATATTTCTAAGTCTCTCTTTTCTTCTATGAATCTATTTGAGCTCGGATGCTTTTGAACAAGTTTAGGAAAATGATTTTTTAATGCATTAAAAGAAGTCGGTAAAAGGGACTATAATTGTTAGTATGAGGTCAATCTTGGAATTATGAGGTAGCGTAACGGTTGTCAGTACAAAAATCACACATTCTCAATATCGACTGAGGTTCCTAGTTTTCACTTAGCCGTGGAATGTTTGGCAAATGTATAAATTTACATCACTAAAGTCTCGCCACATCGTCAGTTATCTTGATAAATCGACTTCGTTTCAGTTATACCAAGATAATTCATGAAAAAAAAAATAGATTGATAATGCATTCTTCCATAACTACCAACTATTTACAATGGTAAATACTTGTTTTATCGAAATGGTTGACTTACTGAAACCAATGGCGGCCAATGTAAGGGTGGTTCTAATTGATGCCGAGTGAGGAATATCGCAACAAGAGAATTCTTAAAAACTATTTTGTATGATAGAAGAAATACAGTAGTTTGAAATAACAATACTTTTTCTGAAGATCTATTGCTTAAGACATGTTGGCTCATGAATTTTGCTTGTCAGTCATTTTTCAGATAAAAAATTCAATAATTGTTTTTACAAAGATAAGATTCTATTACCCAACCAAAGAGAAACACCAGCATACCTGTATGAGTTAATGAATAAACTAAGAAATTTAAACAATAAAAATTCAACAATAAAAGGTTTTACAATTCATCACTTTCCCTTCCTTTAACAGAATCTAAAATATCATAAGCATTTCTCTTGTACAAGTATAGTACTCGTATGAATGATATCCCTATTATCCTATAGGTGTGTGTGTATATATATATATATATATATATATATAGAGAGAGAGAGAGAGAGACCCCAGTCCATTGACCTAATTGGTAGAGTCTTCACTAATGGCCCGGGAGACCGGTGGTTCAATACCTAGTCCAGTCATATCAAAGACTCAAAAATGGTACTTGATGCCTAATGGCTTTACACTCAGCATTATAAGGTACGGATCAAGAGTAAAGTGGAGCAATCCAGGGAAAGGAGTAGCGATCTCTCTTCACCTCGTTGTAGTAGCTATTGAAAAGAAGTCTTCGGATCGCCTTCGATTAAGGTCGCCAACTTACATTTATAAAAACAAAAATTTATAACTTGTAAAACGTAATGAAGACTAATATAACATTATTCCGTTTTTGTTTTTATTGTATATCTTATTTTTCACTCTATACAACATACTTCACAATCAGATGGACTTAAAAATTACCCAGTACTTAGAATCCACTGATTGTATCCTTACTGAGAGGTAAGTTCCCCTCACCCCCAAAAAGTGATGACCTAGATATGAGTCTAAACCGTATTAGATGGTTCGGTTCTAATTCTTGAGAGTTGGGGAGTGTGGAGTACCCTATCAATGCCATTACTCCTTAGTTCACTTAGACTCGTAGACTGTTAGAATATCATCTCTAGGTCAAATAGAAATGTTCAAAGATTATTCTTATTTGATAAGATTACACACAATGTAAATAGAAACGTACAATGAATGTGATTCAAAAACCCCTTGGCACGAAATAATCCAAGACGAGTTGACATGGCGTTAAAATCAGTCGATCAATATTAAAATTTCGCATTAAATATCAGATGTTACGCTTATCATACCTTGTATACAATTAGATTTTCTAAATATCTCCGAATTCAAAATACATTTGGCATCTTTTAATGTGTATATTCGCTATTAAATGTAATAGTGGGGGTTATGAAGAGGAAGTACTCATATACCAACTGACAATGCCTAACATAAGAATTTAATTCCTTAAATCTAAACGGCAAAGATCGGGGTGTACTCCCGATCTTTTTTTTTTTTTTTTTTGTGCAATGGAAGGGTGTCAAATACAGATACTGGCTGCTTGTCGAGGAACTAACTCTTGATATTTGTGTATGTTTGATTTTCTAACAATAAGCCTGAAAGTTAGAAGTGCAACTTGTACCTCCCATATAATCATGAATACGTATATACACCAAATCATCAACTATTTTTTTTATTTTACAAAGTTTTGTTTTCGTTAGAAAATATCGCAAATAGATCAGCAAGTAAGTACATCTCAGTCATTTGTAATAAAAGAATTCCCCCTGAATCTCGTTAAACACAGAACAGTCCTTCCCGCTCTGAAAACAGTAGATTCCAGAGAGGCTTATATGTTAAAGGTTGTTCTCTATTCTCGAAATAAATTTATTTCCAACGTCACTGACAATATTGACCAAAAATAACTTTTTCTGTGTCGAACAAGAGAAAAACAATTGTTTAAACGCCGATCGATGTTAGTTTCTGTAAGTTCATGTGGAACACAATTTCTAAATTTTTCCTAAAGCTTGTAAACGACGGACTACAACGGAATTAAACTTTTCCATATTTTCAACTTGTTTTAACCGCAGACAAGGAGTGTTGCAATGAGCGAAATAAGCGAGTCTCTCAATGTGACAGGTCTGTAGAAGAGGATGCACATAAGAAAAATGCTTCCCATCCCAGCTGAAGGATCAAATTTGCAATATAACGAGTGTTGTTATGTATGTATTTACCCAACACCTCCGTTATGGGCTGGATGTGACACAGGGTCAATTTTATTTTAGGGAAATACTAATGGCTTGAATTCCGATTTTTTTTTCTCCTAGACTCAATAACCCAGTCATTCCTATTAACTCATTTGCCCAGTCCGCTGGGGCCGTAGAATACACTGACTGCACCTCTGCAGAGGAGTAAGACCCCCCCACCAATGAGTGTCCTGGAACGACGTCCCAGTAATACTAGGGCTTTGGGGAATACGGAGAACCCCTTCATTGCCATTGCTCCCAGGTCCACTCTGGCCCGGAGTGGTAGCAGCTGATAGGGCCCTATCTATGGGTAAAATAGAAGTAACGGCATACTTATGCTAAACTGAATTGTTTGATTAAACCGAATAGCTGGAAAAAGAAATGTTTTTGATATTTAAACCGTACTTACGTTTAAACTGCGTGCTGATGCTAAACTAGATTATTTGAAATAGAACTTTTTTCATTTATATTGAAACTGTATTTACACTAAACTGAATTGTTTAACATAGAACTGTTTTGACGTGTAACTGTGAGTAAACAAAATCTGTACTTATACTAAACTGAATTAGCTCTGCTTGACTAAACTGTATTGCTAAAAATAGAAATGTTTTTCACAATAAAACTCTACTTATATTTGAACTGCGTACTTATGCTAAACGGAATTGCTTGAAATTGAACTGTTTTTGACATTGAAACTGTACTTACACTAAACTGAATTGTTATATATAATTGCTTGAATAGTTTGAAATGGAAGTGTTTTTGACAATTAAACTATGTACTCATGCTAAACTGAATTGTTTTAAATAGAACTGACTATTTACATAAAAATGGATTTGGCGTTAAATAACCTACAAAGGTTGATATGCCATAAAACCAACCAAACCTATTAACCCATAGTTGGGGAGGAAGAGATTAATTCATGCTTTTTGTCAGAGGGACTTAGAATATTCAATATCACATGCAGAGGTGTAAGGCCGTTCAAAAAGGAATGTCCTGGTTATGACATTAAACTTTATCTAGTGGTGAGGCTCCAGTACTGAAGCTCTAAATAGTGCAGAGTGCCTCTTCATTGTCATTACTTCCAGGTGCACTATCACTATGAGAGCTGGTAGTACCTGCTAGGTGACCACTGATGTGTCAAATAGAACTGTTTGAAAATTGTTTGTATTCGGTAGAAATCTCTGATATCATATAACCATGTGCAAAAACACTACACAAAAAAAAATGTAGATATAACCGTAGAATGTACGCACTTCCCTAACCTTTAATCTTAAAATACTCTTAGACAAGTTTATATGCCATTAAAATCACACACATTTCCGAAGAGCCTTAGCGCGAAATGATGCGCAAACAGTCTTGTTCAAGATTTGTACTCTGGTCAGCAAAGATAACCGTTACAATAAACGCACCTCTTATGT